>SJYC01146067.1:0-24284 GCA_006408675.1 Madoqua kirkii | reverse complement strand
AAGCTTGAAGGTCTAGTAGATTTTTCACACTCTGGCACGTGAAACGATAGTATATGAGACTTCTTTCATACTCCACAGGTCCGTGACTGGATGATACAGAGGTCTATTTCAGGAGTACAGTAACATGAGTATCCACTTACTAAGGTCTTCAATCTAAGCAACCAGAAGAAGCAGTCTCATTAAAATCATAATTCATTGGTTTTGGTAACATGATCTTTGCTCAGAGCAGCTGACCTCAAACACTTGGCTATTCCTATGTGTATGCAGAGATTTTTGAAGATAGTAAAAGTTGCAAAATTAGTAAGCTATTAGTTCACACTTTGCTGAATTATTAAATATCTAGGTTATTTTAGAAACTAATTCTTCTGATGCATTCTAATTTATAACATGAAGAATTTTCTTTTTTCCTCTGAAATTCTACCACCACTCAGAGAGTTTTTTTATGTTTGTATATTTGCGTGAGAGAAATCTGAGTATTTTATGGCAAGTCAGTATGTGCCTGCAGTGCCTGACCTAGGGAAGGGGGATTCCATCTGTGCCCACATTATTGTGACCCATTTATTCATTCATATTCATCATTCTTATTGATGTTTGATCGATAAATGTTTTATGATATAACAGCAAAGAGACAATGAAAACACATGATTTTCGTAAACTGGCTTTCTCTCCTCAGTTGATCCCAAAACCAGCCCCTTGCTGGTTGTTGACGTGTCTCTGGGCAGAAAATGGCACAGCATTGTCTTTAGTTATAGCATCAGTGGGATTCACAATGGAGGGTTCCCCCCGCCCCAGTTCACTACTACTAGCAGAATTGAGCCTGAAAATCCTGGGGACTGAAGATCTTTAGTTAATATATTTGATTTCTTTACAGGCATGAACTGTTTTACTGGTAAAGAACAGCAAACTGAATAGGATTAAATTAGTAATGCACATAAAGTGCTTAGTAAAATGTGTGGCCATACAGTAACTCTCAATAAACTTTAAGCTTATTGAACAATCCCTCTTCTTCTTTCTCTTTGACCTTTTTCCTTTACTTGATCATCCTCATTACTAATGACCTTAACAGAAGAAAAGAATGCTGGTATCATTAAGAAGGTTGTAGAGAGAGAAGATAGTATTTTAAGGGGGGTACATGTAAAAATATTTTAAATAATGTTAGGAGGAAGGATAATGCATGAAATCAGAAAAGAGAGATTATAATGGTGAAAATTTGGAGTTGCCATAAATGATTGAGGCTTGATATATAAACTGTGGTGTCCTCAGAACAGAGCCATTGTTGCAGACATGAGAAGAAAAGCAATGTTTTATAGGCTATTGTGGGGGAGACTTACAAATTAAAAGGTGACAGAAGAGTCATTGTGAATGAAAAATGAAGGAGGTGTCAGAGAAGTAGAAGCAGAATCAGGAGAGCCTTGAAAGGGAGATGTGGTGGCTCAGGTGGTGTAGTATAGGACTCCCATGTAGCAGTCACTAGTAACAGGGAGTACTCAAAACTGGCATGTGTTTTTTACATATTCATGAATTTTGCAATCAATATTTTACACATGGAAGTTCCCATTCATTTCCTGTTTTCGTACAGTATAATAGCTGCAGTGCTGTGTCTAATGCTTTGGTTGAACTAAAGTTGTCTGCATGGACAATTTATATCTGTTATTTATGTTGCTACTACAGATCATTAGTCATCCTTTGATTTCACTCATGCTTTATCAACTGCATAATATAATTTCTCTTCAGATGCTTATGGTTCCTCCACCATTTTCTGCATGTACAGTTACCATAACCTCTAATATTATGAAGCCTGGTAAGCTACATACTGTCTCATTTGATCCAGTGAAAAACCCAGGTGAAAGACTCACGTTCGCCTTTAGGACTTTTTCTCTTTCTTCGAGAGTGTGGAGGGATTGCTGTGGCAGCTATTGGTGGCATTGCTATGGTACACTTGGCCCTGGGAATATTTTACATCCTGAAAGTGATCAGGCAGTTAGTTACGGTTGTTGGGCATTCAGTAGGTGAATCCATTACCAGAACATCAACATGTTTGACAGTCGTGTAATTTTTTTTAACAAGCAGTCATCACAAAATGTGAAAGTCATCATTTTCCTACCTTTTCTACACATTGTTTCTATAGAAATGATTTTACGTCTAACTTTTTTAAGTTCAACCTTTTCCCTTCTCTATTTTTTAATCTTTTTATTTTTTTTAGTATTTGAAACAAATATAGTACTTTTGAACCAATACTTGGTGCTTCCCAGGTGACAGTAGTGGTAAAGAACATTCCTGTGAATGCAGGAGATATAAGAAGACTCAGGGTTGATTCCTAGGTGAGGAGTATCCCTTGCAAGAGGGTAGAGCAGCATACTCCAGTATTCTTGCCTAGCAAACCCATTAGACAGAGAAGCATGTTGGGCTACAGTCAGTAGGGTTGCAAAGAGTTGGATACACCTGATGTGACTTAGAATGCAGGCATGCACCTATATTTAACCACTTAGTCTCTTGTTTACTGAGGATTAGAGCCAATATATTCCCTTAAAAGGAGTTATACAGTTATGACTCTGACTAATCTCTGAATCAGCACACTAAGAAGTTTAGAGTTTATCCCAGGTGCAGAATACAGTCTTGTTTATGGTGACAAAATGGCACAGCAGAAAAGCATATCATAAAGTTATAGGAAATGCTAAGCAAAGAGTAGAAAAATCTAGCTAACACATTGATAGAGAAAAAGTAATCTTTAGCAAAAGTTATGAACATTTCAAGGGATTACTTGGAAGAGCTGGAAAAAAACTGGACAGTCAAAAATGGAGGATGAAACAAAAACTACTGAGTCAAAAGAACTCCATGAGTTTAATAGAAACCTTCCGCACTGTTTTTTATTAGCTATCTGCTCTACTGTGTGCTCCTTGGCTGACCTAAAAGAATGAACATACAACTTTCAAATACTTTCATCGGAAACAGAATAAATTGCAAACTCCCCTCCTATGGTAGCTCTAAAGCTATTCACTGCAAATCTTAAAACAATTAATTTGTAGCATTAAAAAACTACCAGTATTCGTTTTCGTGATCAGGATTCAGCTTTGTTTAACATGTTCCATTCACCAAGTTCACTGCAGAGCAGTTCTCATTTATTGTCTATTTACTCTGAGCCTGGAGAAGAAAGACCAGAGAGACAGTGAAGGACCAGAAAATCAACATGCTTCCTTTTCCCCAGTCCCACCTAAAAGTGTTTTATGTCAGGTAGCATTGTGGACTGAATGTGTGTTCTTCAAGTTCATGTGTTAGAGCCCTAACTGCCAAAGTACTGTGTTTTGAAATGGACCCTGGCCCACCAGACTCCTCTGTCCACAGGAGTTCTCAGGCAAGAATACTGGAGTGGCTTGCCGTTCCCTTCTCCAGGGAATCTTCCAGGTCCATGGATAGAACTCAAGTCTCCCACTTTGTGGGCAGATTCTTTACCATTGAGCCACAAGCGAAGCTTATTACGGTTAAATGAGCTCTTAGGGTGGAACACTGAACCAATACGTTTAGTGCCTTCATGAAGCGAAACACCAGAGAATTACCTCTGTGTCTCTGTGTCTCTGTGTCTCTGTGTCTTTTCCTCTATCTCTCTTCCCCACCCCCGACCCTATGTGAGGATGCATGGAGAATCTAGCCTGGGAGGAAAGAATTCTTATCAGAACCTCACCTTGCTGGCACCCTGATCTGGAACTTCTAGCCTCCAAACTGTGAGGAAATAAATTTCTTTTGTTTATTTCACTGAGTCCATTGTGTTCTTTTATGGCATTCTTGGCTGACAAATACAAAATCATTTATTTTGGAAATTTACTGAAGAAAATGAATGAAAAGAAATTGTAAAAGTTATTGCAGTTCTTAAGAATCTTTGAGATTTCACAAAATGGATCCTTTATTCATATTCCACATCTTATGAGCTGATGGCTTCTTTGACCTAGAGAGTGTGTTACTTGAAGTTTGAGTGATGCAGCCTTCTTCTTGAAAGGACAGTATAGCTCAGTCACTTATGCGAGGGTTCCATCTGGGAGCCTGGCAGGCTACAGTCCATGGGGTCGCAAGAGTTGGAAATGACTTAGCAACTAAACCACCACTACCATAGTACTTACAAACTCAGTGAACATTATTCTGGAATGCTTAAGGATGTCGTTGGACAGCCTGGAGGCACTGAGTACCAGTACTGTAAGGGATTCCAGGGGGAGGTCAGTCATGTCAGGACAGGATGTCTGGTATGAGTTGCTTTGGCACAGGAGCAGATTTGACATGACCAGCAGCAGGAGCAGGCAGGACCCTGTTTAATTAAAAACATGAGCCATTCTGAGATGATGTAGTCACATGAGGTTATCAAATCCATCCCGTGGAGGGAAGCCTTCTCCTTTCCTGTTGCTCTGAGCAGGAGTTTTACTGTAGGAGCTGGGTTGGGGAAGAAGGAGTGCTTTCTGTGTCAATTTAAAAGGATGATGATATTTGCACAGATAGATAGTTGGAGAAACATGTTACTCCCTGTAATTTTATATTGCTCCCAGAAGTACTTCTGTGCTCTGAAAACATTTGGAACTTAATTCTGAGCTTGAATTTTTAGGCCATTTTTTACAGACAATTTAATGTTTGGACTCTGCAGAGTTTGGCACGGAGGCCCTCTAGGAGTTTGTAATTTTTTCACTCTACATTGATTAATGCTTGCATTTTAGACACTGAAATGACAAGAAAAGTCCAGTTGATCTGTGTGGTTTACCATCAAACTGGGATAAGAGTAAACACATGACTGACTGATTGCTACTATTGAGTACAAAGAGAATACTGAGAAAAAGGATACTGTATGTTGGATCTGCTCACTCACCCTAGTGACCCCATGCATGTTTTTGATACTTTTCCAAAAGCTTTAAAACATCTTAAAATTTGTATTTCACAAGAACCCTGTGAGATAGCCTTAATCTTCACTATGATCATCAAGTTCTGTTAATGAAGGTGCAATGACTTGGAGAGGGCAAGTAATTTTCCCCAGGTCCCATTAATAGCAGATACAGGTGACTGGGCACCAATACACTCATCTGTTCATTTCCTGATGTGACATCACACATGCCTGTGGGCTCTTGGTCTGCATGTGTGTAACCAGGACCACATCCGGAGCTTGATGACTGTGCTTAGGAGAAAACTATTTTGTCTTTGACTGCAAAACAGCAGTGACCCTAGAACGTTGGTTTATCCACTTGTTCTGCTCTGTCTATAAGATTCTCACTGTTACAGTCTCTGACAATTATCAGTGTGGGGGCCTTGTTCTCCTGGCTAGCCTTTCTTCTAGGCACCTTGACAGCTCTTCTACTTTTATGCATCTTTAATCTTCTCATTACATTTGTTTCTTCAGGAAAACAGCAAATAAATCTCCAAATGGTAATAAAAGAATATTACCTGGTCAGCACCCAAGACAACATCATCAGCTCTGTGAACAAGGACTGCCCTTGACTTTGACTTTTTAAGTACATAATTTATCTGTCTGGTGAAGTACATCCTGACAACCCACGGGACTTAGTTTCTGAACCATCTCCAAGCGTCTCCTCTTTGATAGGAGAACTAGACCTTCATGCTTCTGTGAAATATTGTAATATTTCAGAAATTATTCCATTCCCTACCTTTGGCCAACAGAAGCATAATATCATATGCTCTTGCAAGCATGATTTTAATATTACTTTTCCTGTCTGTCATTTGTAAGTAAGCAGAATTTAAGACTGAAGTGAACAAGAATTGAGTTTGAACAAGAGAACTGATAAAATAGAGATTTTATCCTTCTGAATGAGGTCTGAGCATGATTCTTTTTCCAATTCACCAGAGTGGCAGTTTAATTAAGGATAAGATGTTAGTATTCCCTGGTGGCTCAGAAGTTAAAGCCTCTGCCTCTAATGCGGGAAAACTGGCTTCGATCCCTGGGTCGGGAAGATGCTCTGGAGAAGGAAATGACAACCCTTATTCTTGCCTGGAGAATCCCATGGACAGAGGAGCTTGGTAGGCTACAGTCCACGGGGTCGCAGAGTCTGACACGACTGAGTGACTTCACTTTCACCTTCAGATTTTCTCTGCTCTTAGTATAAAGGGGCATGGTATCTAAGAATAAAATGGTTATTTAAAATTTGGTGATGAAAATTTAAAAAGTGATCCTAAAAGGAAGATATATAAGTTTGAGAAATTTGGAACTATCTCTTTCATCAACTAAAGAGCTTATTGTGACAGGCAAGGAGAATAATAGCTTGTATAACATGGACATATTTGTGTGTATCTATTTCTGTGCACATATACATGTGTTATGCATAAATGTATGCTTAATTCCTTCTTGAAACTTTGGACCTTATAAAATTTGATTTTATTAGAGGTAGCAAATAGTGCAGAATACCCTAATTCCTAATGTAATTAATCATTTATTGGTAGATGACTAACTACAAGATTTTTGTCCCTGTTAAAATGTTATTCATGTGTTTGCTTTGGTAGCACATATATTAAAAAACTGGAATAATACTGAGAAGATTAGTATGGCTCCTGCCCAAGGATGACACACAAATATGTGAAGCCTTCCATATTTTTCTGTAACAATTTTGAGGGATGAGACGGAAAGGAAGATGGCAAGGAGGTTCAAGATCCAGAGAACGTAGGTATACCTATGGCTGATTCATGCTGATGTGTGGCTGAAAGCCATACAGTATTGTAAAGAAATTACCCTTCAACTAAACATTAATAAATTTAATTATTAAAACTTTTATTGAGGATCATATAACAGGTTCAAATATCCATTGTATGACTAAAGAAGATCTGACTGGAAACTGATGGTATCAATTATCATTGGTTAGTGATTCATTAACTTTATAGTTGCATGAGAAAAATAAACTAACACTACTGTCTGTGATTCAGTATCATAGCAAGCTATAATCCTTGTCTGCATTCACTTTTAGGTGGTATAGTGCCCAAACTGAAACTGAGGCTGTTCCCAGAAGCTCACAGTCTTGAGTCCTGCCCAGGGTGTTTGTTCCTGATGCTGGAGGCTTCTGTTCGCTGGTCACTAAGGCCGAAATTTTCTCTGCTGAGCATTCTCTGGTTCTAGCATGTGCAGAAGTCTTTATATTTTGGTTTTCTAATTTGATTCTCTTTTTCTTTTGATCAAACTACCAAGTCTCTATGATTTTCTGACCCTTTTGTGCTTTGATTTTTCTGATGCTCATTAGTGTATTTGCTTCCATGTCTACCTCTCTTGAGTAGTTTTCACCATCTATATAAGCCCTACCCTATTCTCTTACTGTCTGGATTCTGATGTTTAGTATCAGCATATTTTATGAACTTCATTTTCCTTCTGGTGCAATTTCTGGTATACACCTTAAGCTGGTTGGCTCCCATCTGGCTTGTCTGTGTTGTCTCTAAACAGTTAGAGAAATCTGCTTTCTTTCTAGGCAATACTGCTCCTTGTTTTTATACCATTCTAATTTTCTGTGATTTTACTTCCTGCCTCATAAACTTTGTCTTTCTCAATCTACTGTAACTTGAGTACTATATGCCTCTATGTTGGTATTACTATTTTAAATGAATACCAACCTAGTATAGCAGAGAATTAAAGGGAAGAAAATTATAGTAGTATTAGTAATAATACATTCCCCAAGTTATAATCCAGTAATGTTCCCAGTTTTAAATGCCTTTGTATCCATGTATTATTGAGGTCCCCTACTCATTTTTCCTTAGTAGATGTTTCAATTTTGAAATGTGGAAAATTCTGAAAATCACCTTGGATTTTATATGCTTCAAGATTAAGTATGTAATTATTAGTTTTTTGTAGTTAGTAGGGTGTTCTGAGCACATATAGCTCACTGTAGGGTGATTACTACTGAGTGAAGGATGTTTATTATGAACTGCAGTCACCAAACAGGTGTTGGAGATAAAAATTGCAATGCCAGGAAGACACAGGCTTCCGTTGTTGATGGAAAACCTTACAGTGTCATCATCTACAGTTTCCTCTTCAGATTTCTCAAATCATTTACTCTTCTTTGCTCATTTAATAATTTGGGTTGTTTTGATTTCTTTTCCTACTGAGTTTCATGGGTTTCTTATATATACTTGGTTACGAAGCCCTTACCAAATATGTGTTTTGCAAAATTTTCTTTTTCATTCCATAGGTTTCCATTTCATTTTATGGATGGCTTCTTTTACTCTGCAAAAGGGTTTGAGTTTGATGTGGTCTCACTAGTTTATTTTGCAGTTCTTGCCTTTGCTTTTGATGACTGAGTTGTTTGAGCTGCTTGTATTTCGGAAAGCAATCTTTTATCAGTTGCTTTATTTGCTATTACCTTCTGCCATTCTTACCAAAACACATAGACTGGCTGAATGGATATGAAAACAAGACCCATATATATGCCATCTACAAGAGACCCACTTCAGCCCTAGAGACACGTACAGACTGAAAGTGAGAGGATGGAAAAAGATATTCCATGCAAATGGAAATCAAAAGAAAGCCAGATTGGCAATTCTAGTATCAGAAAAAATAAACCTTAAAATCAAAAATATCATAAGAGATAGAGAAGGACACTACCAAATGTTCAAGGGATCAGTCCAAGAAAAAGACATAACAGTTTTAACCATTTATGTACCCTACATAGGAGCACCTCAATACATAGGTAAACACTAACTGACACAAAAGGGGAAATTGACCATAACACGATAATAGTAGGGCATGTTAGCACCGCACCTATACCAATGGACAGATCAACAGAGCAGAACGTTAATAAGGAAACATAAGCCTAAAATGAAATACTAGAGCAAACAGACCTAACTGATATCTTCTGCACATTCCATTCAAATGCAGAAGAATACAGTTTCTTCTCAAGTGCACATGGAGCATTATCCTCATCTTGGGTCACAATCAAACCTCAATAAATTTAAGGAAATTCGGCATTGGGAGATCGTGTACACCTGTGGCTGATTCATGTCGATGTGTGGCAGAACCAATACAGTATTGCAAAATAGAATAAAGTTTTAAAAATAAAATAAAAGAAATTATTTCAAGCATTTTCTCTGATCACAACACTATGAGACTAGATATTGATAATAGAAAAAATAACTTTAACGAACACAAACACGTGGTGACTAAACAACACATTTCTAAATAATGAAAAGAGCACTAAAAAAATAAGGGAAGTCAAAACATTCCTAGAAGCAAAGATCAATGAAAACATGACGATCTAAAACCTAGAGGATGCAGCAAAGGCATTTCTAAGAGGGAAGTTTATAGTAATACAAATCCTACCTCAAGAAACACATTGAATAGACAACCTAACTTTACATGTCTTTAACTCTTTTTAAATTTCTCTTTTTTAAACTTTTTTATATTAATTTAAAACTTTATTCTATTTTACAATACTGTAATGGTTTTGCCATACATTGACATGAATCAGCCACAGGTGTACACAATCTCCCAATGCTGAAGCCCCCTCCCAACTCCCACCCCACACCATCTCCCCGGACCTTCCCGTACTCCAGCCCCAAGCATCTTGTATCCTGTATTGAACATAGACTGGCGCTTCATTTCATAAATTTCTCTTATCAATGTCTTAAAGATTCTGTATAAAATTTTTCAACACGTTGCTTAAGTTTATTTCTAAGTGTTTTATCTTTTTTTGATACAATAGTAAATGGGACTGTTTTCTTTATTCCACTTTCTGATAGTTCATTGTTGATAGATAAGTCAGCACTTGAGTTTCGTATATTGGAATATAGTAAACATAATGTATGCTACATCTTTAAAGAATAGACATTTTCCCACAAATAAGACATGTAGATGATCAAGAGGTATATGACAAGAGGCTCAGCATCACTAATAATCAAAAGAAATGCAGATCAAAAGCACAAGAGATATCACTTCACACCTGCTGGAAAGGGTAGTACCAAAAATGTAAGAAAAGACAAATGTTATTGAGGATGTGCAGAAAAAGAATGCTTATGCATTGTTGGTAAGGATATATACTGGTGCAACTCCCACAGAAACATACAGTGGAGTTTCCTCAAGAAATTTAAAAGAATACAGTTATGTGATCCATTATCCCACTTCTGGGTATATAGACAAGGAAATGAAATCATTGTCTCAAAGAGAGATGTGTATTCTCATGTTCACTGCAACATTATTCACAGTAGCCTTATTATTGAAATAACAATTTTTCAATAGGTGAATGGATTAAAACAATGTGATATGACATATATAGGTAAATATTATTTAACCATTAGAAAAAGAAAAAAATCCTTCCATTTCTGGCAACACGGATGAAACTGGAAGGTATTATGCTAAGTGAACTAAGTCAGAGAAAGACAAATACCATAGGATCTCAAGTATAAGGAGTTTCCCCCCTCCCCCCCAAAAAAAGATGGAACTCAGAGTAGAAAAATGATTGCCAAAGAATGGAGGGTGGGACAAATAGGGAGAGATTTTTAAAGGTTAAATATTTTCATGTATAAAAAAATTAATAAGGTCTGAGGATCTAAGTTTGAACTTCATGATCTATCCTGAGATCTAATCATGAAATTGAACAAGCTCTGGGAGTTGTTAATGGACAGGGAAGCCTGTGTTGCCACAGTCCATGGGGTCACATAGAGTCAGACACCACTGAATGACTGACTGAGTGAAGAGAGTGGAACTTACCTGTGTTCTCCTCAAAAAGCAAAAGTTAAACGTGTATGGTGATGACAGTGTTACTTAATAGAAAGGGAAACTTGTTTTCAATGCATGTACAAATGGGGGTGGACAAGATGACGGTGGGTTAGATGGAAGTGGGGTACACCTCTCTCCATGGATGCATCAAGACCATCTAAAGACGCAGCAGTTCCAAAACAGGTGAGTGCTGGAAGGACTTACTGACTACTGAGAAGAAATATCTGGATCCATGCAGAACTCAGTAGGACAAAGGAAAGAAGGGACAAGGAGGAAGGGAAAAGAAGGAGGACAGCAAGTGGGACCAGCCTGCACCTGGGGAAGAAGGAGCTGACGCGCAGGGGAGAGATCCCCGCATCCATGGCGGGGCACAAGGGAGAGGCGTTTGAAGCTGTTGGGGAGTGGACTCACTAATTTATGACAGCCTGAACAAAGTGAGAACCACATAGACAAGCCATGCTGCAGCCTTTCATACCTTGGACAGGCTTGTACATCCATTGGTGTCCACGGAAGCTGGGGGCTGGAGCCATGGGGATTGCAGAATCATCCCAGGATGAGGAATCCTGTTGACCGTGGGGAGTCAGCAGGATTGGATGGGATAGAGGAAATCTGCTGCATGGAATGCTTCTTACGGAAAACCAGGAGGACGTATAGTAGGGTTCCATAAAAATAGGAGACCATAAAAGAGGGTTCTACTGCCTGTGGAGTAGAGCTATCTCTTTCTCCATGCTGGTACCTGCAGGTTGAGCAATAGAGAAAGAAGCCAGTGAAGATGGTCCTTGAGTGCCTAATGCACTAAACAATGGAGAATTTTGAATGTCTATATTCGACCCTAACCTATTTGCTATCTAAATTTTGGGTTTTAGCATCGTAATGTTTTTATGAACTTAAATTTCTTCTGGTAGAGTTTCTGTTTTACAAATTAAGCTAATTCCTCACATCTGGCTCATTCTTAGTATTTCAAGAAACTTTGAGCCCCTTCCTTCTTCTCAAGGCAATACTGCATTTTACTTTGCTGCCATTGCTGACTTCCCATAGTTTGACTTCTTGCCTAATATATTCTATGTCTTTCTCTATTCACTATAATTTTAGTAGTATGTGTCCCTAGGTTGGTATTAATCTTAATAATAATTATCCTGATGCAGTCGAGAACCAAAAGGATTACAGTTACATAATAGTAATGCATTATCCCCAAATTATAATCCATTAATGCTCCCGTTTAAAACTGATTTTCTATCTATATATTATTGAGGTCTGTTAAATCATTTTCCTTACTAGGTGGCTCAATTTTGAAATGAAACATAAAAAACAATGGAGTGGTAAACTCTGGAAATTACCTTTCTTTTGATATGCCTCATTAGTAAATATGCAAATATTTGTCCACCTGCCCCAGTGGGGCTGTTCTTAGTACCTGTTATAGCTCACTGTGGGGTGATTGCTGTTGACTGAAGGATGTACACTGTGAACTGTAATTGTCAAACAAGTGAGTGGAGATGAACAAATTAATGCCAGGAATACAGAGGCTTTTGTTGTTCTAGAAGGAAAACCTTGCTGAGTCTCTCATCTACAGTCTAATCTTCAGATTTAGTGATACTGTTACTTTTCTTACGCTCCATTAAAAATTTGGATTATTTGGGGGTTTTTGTTCTTGAGTTGTATGTCTCATGTATTTTAGGACATTAAGCCCTTATCAAATATATGATTTGAAAATATGTTCTGTCAGTCTGTAAATTGACATTTGATTTTGTTGATGTTCCTTTGTTTGGAGTTTGATGTGGTCCCACTAGTTTGTTTCTGGAGTTGCTGGTTTTGCTTTTGGTGTGAAATCCAAAAACTCACCCCAAAAACCAATGGCAAGAGATTACCTCAATGTATTCTTCTAGGGGTTTAATCGCTTAATGTCTTATGTTCAACTTTTTAATCACTTTTTAGTTGATTTTTGTGTATGGTAAAAGACAGGGGCACAGTTTCATTTTTTCAAAGGACTATCCAGTTTTCTCAGTGCTATTTTGTAAAGCTTGTCTTTTCCCCACTGGATGGACAAGTGGCTCCCTTTTCATAAGCTAACCGACAATATATGAATATGATTTCTTTCTAGCTTTGCTGTTCTGCTCTATTGATCAATGTGTCTGTTTCTGTGCCAGAAGCAAATCATTCTGTCTTGATTACTATAGCTTTCTAATACAGTTTGAAATCAGCAACCCTAGTCTCAAAGTTTGTTCTTCTTTTCCAAGATGACTTTCACTCTTTGGTGTTTTGTGATTTAATACAGCAGAATAGATCAAGAAGAGATGTAAAAAGTACACAGAAGAAATATACAAAAATATATCTTAATGACTCAGATAATCACAGCAATGTAGTTTCTCACTCAGAGCCAGACAAGCTGGGATGTGAAGCTAAGTGGGTCTTAAGAAGCACAGCTGCCCATAAATTTAGTGGAAGTGACAGAATGCCAGCAAAGCTATTTAAAATCCTCAGAGATGATGCTATTAAAGTGTTCCACTCAATGTGTCAGAAAATTTGGAAAGGCAGTAGTGGCCAGAGACAAGAAGAGGTCAATCTTCATTCCAGGTCCCAAGAAGGGCAGTACTAAAAAATGTTTAAGCCACTGGACAGTTGAACTCATCTCCCATGCTAGTAAGTTTATGCTTAAAATCCTTCACGCTAGGTTTCAGCATTATGTGAACCTAGAATTTCCAGATGTTCAACCTGCATTTAGAAAAGTCAGAGAAACCAGAAATCAAATTGCCAACAGTTGCTGGAACATAGAGAAAGTAATGGAATTTCAGAAAAACATCTGCTTCATTGTTTACCTTTCTTTTGATATGCCTCATTAGTAAATATGCAAATATTTGTCCACCTGCCCCAGTGGGGCTGTTCTTAGTACCTGTTATAGCTCACTGTGGGGTGATTGCTGTTGACTGAAGGATGTACACTGTGAACTGTAATTGTCAAACAAGTGAGTGGAGATGAACAAATTAATGCCAGGAATACAGAGGCTTTTGTTGTTCTAGAAGGAAAACCTTGCTGAGTCTCTCATCTACAGTCTAATCTTCAGATTTAGTGATACTGTTACTTTTCTTACGCTCCATTAAAAATTTGGATTATTTGGGGGTTTTTGTTCTTGAGTTGTATGTCTCATGTATTTTAGGACATTAAGCCCTTATCAAATATATGATTTGAAAATATGTTCTGTCAGTCTGTAAATTGACATTTGATTTTGTTGATGTTCCTTTGTTTGGAGTTTGATGTGGTCCCACTAGTTTGTTTCTGGAGTTGCTGGTTTTGCTTTTGGTGTGAAATCCAAAAACTCACCCCAAAAACCAATGGCAAGAGATTACCTCAATGTATTCTTCTAGGGGTTTAATCGCTTAATGTCTTATGTTCAACTTTTTAATCACTTTTTAGTTGATTTTTGTGTATGGTAAAAGACAGGGGCACAGTTTCATTTTTTCAAAGGACTATCCAGTTTTCTCAGTGCTATTTTGTAAAGCTTGTCTTTTCCCCACTGGATGGACAAGTGGCTCCCTTTTCATAAGCTAACCGACAATATATGAATATGATTTCTTTCTAGCTTTGCTGTTCTGCTCTATTGATCAATGTGTCTGTTTCTGTGCCAGAAGCAAATCATTCTGTCTTGATTACTATAGCTTTCTAATACAGTTTGAAATCAGCAACCCTAGTCTCAAAGTTTGTTCTTCTTTTCCAAGATGACTTTCACTCTTTGGTGTTTTGTGATTTAATACAGCAGAATAGATCAAGAAGAGATGTAAAAAGTACACAGAAGAAATATACAAAAATATATCTTAATGACTCAGATAATCACAGCAATGTAGTTTCTCACTCAGAGCCAGACAAGCTGGGATGTGAAGCTAAGTGGGTCTTAAGAAGCACAGCTGCCCATAAATTTAGTGGAAGTGACAGAATGCCAGCAAAGCTATTTAAAATCCTCAGAGATGATGCTATTAAAGTGTTCCACTCAATGTGTCAGAAAATTTGGAAAGGCAGTAGTGGCCAGAGGACAAGAAGAGGTCAATCTTCATTCCAGGTCCCAAGAAGGGCAGTACTAAAAAATGTTTAAGCCACTGGACAGTTGAACTCATCTCCCATGCTAGTAAGTTTATGCTTAAAATCCTTCACGCTAGGTTTCAGCATTATGTGAACCTAGAATTTCCAGATGTTCAACCTGCATTTAGAAAAGTCAGAGAAACCAGAAATCAAATTGCCAACAGTTGCTGGAACATAGAGAAAGTAATGGAATTTCAGAAAAACATCTGCTTCATTGACCTCACAAAACTGTGTGGATCTCAAAAAACTGAAAAATTCTTAGGTGAGGTGAAGTCTCTCAGTCTTGTCCGACTCTTTGCGACCCCGTGGACTGTAACCTACTAGGCTTCTCTGTCCATGGGATTCTCCAGGCAAGAATACTGGAGTGGATTGCCATTTTCTTCTTCAGGGGAACTTCCCAACCCAGGGACCGAACCCGGGTCTCCCGCATTGGAGGCAGACGCTTTAACCAGAGATGGGAATACCAGAATAACCTAACCTGTCTTCTGAGGAACCTGTTTGCAGTTCAAAATGCAACAGTTAGAGGCAGACAAGGAACAATAAACTGGCAGTCCATCAAGGCTGAATATTGTCACCCTACTGATTTAACTTATATGCAGACTGTGTCATGTGAAATACTGGACTCTATGAGTCCAAAAGGCTGGAATCAAGACTGCTGGGAGAAATATCAACAACCTCAGACCTGTGAATGATACCACTCTAACAGCAGAAAATGAAGAAGAACTAAAGAATCTCTTGATTAGAGTGAAAGAGAGTGAAAAAGCTGGCTTAAAATTCAGTATCAGAAAATCTAAGATCACTGTATCTGGTCTGTTACTTGCATGCAAAGGGAAAAGGTGGAAGCAGTGACAGATTTCCTCCTCTTGGGCTCTAAAATCACTGTGGATGGTGACTGCACCCATGAAATTAGAAGAGGATTGCTTCTTGGCAGGAAAGCTGTGACCAACCTAGATAGTGTGTTAAAAGCAAAAACATCACTTTTCCAACAGAGGTCTGTATAGTCAAGGCTAGGCTCTTTCCTGTAGTCATGTATGCATGTAAGAACTGGACAGACAGTAAAGAAGGCAGAGTGCTGAAGAACTGATGTTTTTGAACTGTGGTGTTGTAGAAGACTCTTGAGAGTCCTTGGGCACCAAGGAGATCAAAGCAGTCAACCATAAAGGAAATCAATCCCATTTAGTCTTCGGAAGGACTGATGTTGAAGCTGAAACTCTAATACTTTGGCCACCTAATGTGAAGAGCTGACTCATTGGAAAAGACCCTGATGCTGGGAAAGATTGAATGCAGAAGAAAAGGAGGGTGACAGAGGATGAGATTGTTGGATGACATCACCAATTCAATGGAGATGTACTTGGGCAAATTCTAGGAGATAGTAAGGGACCGGAAAATCTGTCATGTTGCAGTCTGTGGAGTCACATGAGACCTGGCGACTGAACAACAACAGTTTTATACAAGCTGTAGAATTTTTTTTTTCTGTTTTGTGAACCATGCCTTGGAATTTTGAAAGACACTGCAATGAATATATAGATAGCTTTGGGTAGTATGAATGTATTAACAATATTAATATGGAATCTAGAAAAATGGCACTGGTTAACCTATTTTCAAGGCAGGAAGAGAGACAGAGAGAGAACAGATTTGTGGATACAATGGGGGAAGAAGAGGGCAAGTTGAATTGAGAAAGTATCATCGACAGTACATTACCAATGTAAAATATTAATAGAGAGCTAGTGGGAAGTGACTGAGTGACACAGGAAGCTTACCCAGTGCTCAGTGACAACCTAGAGAAGTGGGATGGGGTGTGTGGTGGGGGGACTCAAGAAGGAGGGGATACATGTACATTTATGGCTGATTCACATCGTTGTACAGCAGAAACCCGCCGATGTCGTCCATCCTGAAGATATTCCTGAGTCCAGGGATATCTTCAGGATGGGTGACATTGGCGAACAGATAGAAAAAAGATAGATAAAGAGATAATAATGAGATAATAACCCAGCTTCTTCAGTGAGTGAGGCCCATTTACTTTATTCCTCTTGGGGCTTTTATACCCTGAGTTATACACACAGCAAGGTGAAAAATGCAGAGTCAACTCAACATTCCATCAGTAATAACTTTTATTGATAACAGCTTCCCTTCTGCAAGAGTCCCACTTTTTGCACATCATCTTCTATTCCAGAGGCCTATTGATATTCCATGACCTCTTTTTGATAAAGGTTGGTCAGCCAGAACAATGATTTTCCCTTAAAGTGTGTCTTCTTAAATTTTCAGCCTGTGTCACTCTTAAAGTACACAGTAACATTTTTATGGAGCAAAGATTCAGCGGGTTACAGCAAAGAAAGAACTTATCAACTCAAAGTCTAATGTTTTTTTTTTTTTCTGTTTTGTGAACCATGCCTTGGAATTTTGAAAGACACTGCAATGAATATATAGATAGCTTTGGGTAGTATGAATGTATTAACAATATTAATATGGAATCTAGAAAAATGGCACTGGTTAACCTATTTTCAAGGCAGGAAGAGAGACAGAGAGAGAACAGATTTGTGGATACAATGGGGGAAGAAGAGGGCAAGTTGAATTGAGAAAGTATCATCGACAGTACATTACCAATGTAAAATATTAATAGAGAGCTAGTGGGAAGTGACTGAGTGACACAGGAAGCTTACCCAGTGCTCAGTGACAACCTAGAGAAGTGGGATGGGGTGTGTGGTGGGGGGACTCAAGAAGGAGGGGATACATGTACATTTATGGCTGATTCACATCGTTGTACAGCAGAAACCCGCCGATGTCGTCCATCCTGAAGATATTCCTGAGTCCAGGGATATCTTCAGGATGGGTGACATTGGCGAACAGATAGAAAAAAGATAGATAAAGAGATAATAATGAGATAATAACCCAGCTTCTTCAGTGAGTGAGGCCCATTTACTTTATTCCTCTTGGGGCTTTTATACCCTGAGTTATACACACAGCAAGGTGAAAAATGCAGAGTCAACTCAACATTCCATCAGTAATAACTTTTATTGATAACAGCTTCCCTTCTGCAAGAGTCCCACTTTTTGCACATCATCTTCTATTCCAGAGGCCTATTGATATTCCATGACCTCTTTTTGATAAAGGTTGGTCAGCCAGAACAATGATTTTCCCTTAAAGTGTGTCTTCTTAAATTTTCAGCCTGTGTCACTCTTAAAGTACACAGTAACATTTTTATGGAGCAAAGATTCAGCGGGTTACAGCAAAGAAAGAACTTATCAACTCAAAGTCTAATGTTACAAATGCTAAGGCTACTACTTGTTTCTTCTACATCCTGACTATATGCATTCCCAGGAAAACAATGGATAAGGGATGTGAGAACTTGGCAGCAAGCATAGGCTCAACAATGTTGCAAGAGTCTGGATAAATCTGCCCAGTAAGTTAGAATGCTAACAGGGGGTTTGAAACACTTCTATAATGCCCAGGAAATTTATAAACTAAAGCCCTAAGTTAACTCTTTAAGTCAGGGACAGCCCCCTGCTAAAGTCAGAAGAGCTGGTGAAAGACATAAAATAGTAAGACAGACAGATTCTGGTTCGGGGGCAGATGCTCAAGTAGGTCCAGGGGGCCCATCGAGTCCTGAGGCCTTGCTCATCAGGACTCTTCCACATGACATTGTCATGGGTTGGATGGCCCAGGGATTCCCTTGAGTCCTGCATGACCTTGTCATGGGTGGGATCTCCTGTGCTGGCTCCTGACAGAAACCAACACATTGTAAAGCAATTATACTACAATTAAAAGTAAATTTATGTCTCTTTTGCTGTCTCACATACAGGGTCATCGTTACTATGGTACTAAATTCTATATATATGCATTAGTATACTATATTGGTGTTTTTCTTTCTGGTTTACTTCACTCTGTATAATATGGTAAACCCAATGCAATATTGTAAAGTAATTAACCTCCAATTAAAATAAATAAATTGATATTAAAAATAAAAGTATAAGTTACCTATGGCAAAAATAAATTTAAAAAATAATATATACATATATAAAATTATGTTGCTGCTGCTGCTGTCACTTCAGTCGTGTCCTACTTGTGAGACCCTACAGAGGGCAGCTCACCAGGCTCCCCCAACAATGGGATTCTCCAGGCAAGAACACTGGAGTGGGTTGCCATTTCCTTCTCCAGTGCATGAAAGTGAAAAGTGAAAGTGAAGTTGCTCAGTTGTGTCCAACTCTAGCGACCCTATGGACTACAGCCCACCAGGCTCCTCTGTCCATGGGATTTTCCAGGCAAAATTACTGGAGTGGGGTGCCATTGCCTTCTCCGAATTATCATATTATATACTTTAAATGTCTTTCAGTTTTATTTGTCAATTCTGTTGCAAAAAATACTCTGCTTGCTAGTCACTATTCATGACATTCGCTTTATATATGGCAGTGTCTACATAGGAAAAAGAAAAACTTTGCAGTATCTACTGAGAAAGGCAAAATGGAGACTTTCCCAATGCTTAAGTATCACTTAAGTGAAAGGATTAATAATTGAGCAGTTCTCAGTGGATGAAGAGCCCCTCAGCCTCTGACCTCACCTTTAACTGGACCCTCTTCTCCTCTTTCTAGTGCTTTGGTAGGCTCCTTGTCTTGTTGGCAAATTTAATAAGTTAGCTTCCATCCAAATGTTACAACTGGCTGCTGAGTCCCCAGAGGTGAAAAAGTCACTTCTACCTGAACCTGCCTGTGTGAAATAAAAGCACCCCCTGTATCATTTCTGTTTTTAAGGAGATCCAAGAGGATGAGGGTGGCACTGAGGGGGAGGTTTTGTTTTCCAAGCTAGATCCTCTTGTCAGGACTAGATCGGTGGTGCATGAAATTTTTCAGGCTGCTTGAGCAGTAGTGGCTGTCTTACGCTTGCATACATATGCCCATCACAACCACACACCCCACATAATAAATGATTGGTGTGTGGAGCAAAGTTAAGTTCCCATTTTCCAGTGGCTGAAGATAAAAAATTTAGACTTATTTTGTTGACCTAATTCTCTTCTTTTCAGAGTAAAATGTGAATAAAAAAGGTGAAAATACCACACAAATCCTTCAAATACGAAGAAAATCTTGACGTTCCTCTTTCATTATCTTTAAAAATATATTCAACAAATATAAATGCATAGACATCAATATATTCATAAAGATACACAAAAGGATAGCTGAAGGATCATCTAACAAAATTGTCATTAACTTTGATGTGGAAGGTCTCTGAGAGGGTTATGATGACCAGTCACTGAAAGGTTTGACATTTTTCATGGGGCTGAATATGGTTTTCCTTTTGGACCCTGCAGATCATTAAGCATTTTGGGAGCTAGAGCAAAAAATGAGAAACTTGTTCTTGTTTTGCTATCACCACCTCGGATTTTTGAACCTCTGGGGGTGTCTTATCAACAGAAATCTCACCTGAAATGGCTGCTGTTAAAATGAACATGTGTTGCATTTGAAAAGATACTTTTATTATTTGTACCGTAACAGCTGGAATTTTTGACTACTTTTCCATTCTGTAGGAAATTTTACATTTTAAAATATGAGTGCTTGTATTAAAGTTATAGGGACTTTGCATAAGAGTTTTAAAAAACTAATGCTTTAATCAAATTTTGGAACTAGAAAATAGGATTGGGGTGACCTGATTTCTCTCAGTCCTTTTGCTTGGTTACATAGTGGGAACCACATCAGATGGTGACCATTCTGCTCCTTATACAATTCCTAGGAAGTCAGTCCACAGTCTCCTTTAATGATCCACCCCAGGATTCAACAACCCAGATTGTAGAAACTTCTTATTATATATAGCTTGAAGCTTAAAGTCATTACATGTTTTGGTTTCCATTTTCCATAGAATTTTAAACCTCTCTAGTCTAATAATCCCTAATAAAATTTTTTGTTATTATTAAAGGATCTTGAGCATAATTTTTTAAAAGTAAGCCATCTCAGCATTTAGCATTCTTATGTCTTATTTGCACTCTATCTTTTGGATATTTTGGTATATGGATAGATAATCATGCTTGAAATTGTTTCAAAGCTTCATAATTTACAAAGCAATTTTTATATCCATGCTGGTGTTAGTCTCATTGTGATAAACAAGGTGCCAAGGGTTTCATGCACAAAAGAAAGAAAGAAACCTGAGAAGCAAGGGAGAAAGTTAAGATGATGTGTAATGAAGGGTTGAATAGAGCAGGAAATAGATATAAGAATATGAAATAATGGGATGCTTATCTATTTCAGTGGCCAAACTATTTAAGATAGATGGGTCTGCAAAAACAATTGCCCTTTTCTGATTTACTATTTTTTGTAGAAAAATCAAACCCTCATATTTTTTGCAGACTCTTGCCTAATTGAATCCCTACCTGACAAAGTTGGCACAAGAATGCTCCACACACAGATGTGTACACAGACCTTGACAAGTGAAATGAGCTGATTTGCATTGTGGCTACCAATCCCTCTTTGGTCTGCCCTTCTTTCCCTCCAATTTTCTGTACTCTTCCTGCGTGTTCTATCAGGTAGGATGTGGGAAATGGCTAGCTCAAACACACACATTAAAAATTGTGGGGATAAACTTGACTCCATTACAAATTAAAGTTACACTGCTGGGTAAGCAGTAAAGAACCCACCTGCCAATGCAGGAGACACGGGTTTCATTTCTTGAGTGGTGAAGATCCCCTGGACAAGAAAATGGCAACCCACTCCAGTATTGATGCCAGTGAAATGCCATGGACAGAGAAGCCTGGTTGGTTATGGTACAAGGGGTTTCAAAAGAATCAGGGACAAATTACTGAATAAATAAAAAAATCCGGGAAGTCTTTAACCTCATCATTCCCTCTTTCTGGCCATTGCTGAATATGATTTAAAAATTGGAGATTTGGAGTTGAAGTTGAAAATCAGAAACATGTATTATTTTCCAGGAGGAGGAGGAATCTGTAAACTCAGTCCATAAATGTTTAAAATCTTAGAACTTCATTAAGTTGTGATGGCTACAGTGAGACAGTCAAGGTTGAGAAATAGAAGCTCAGCCTTCTCTCCCCAGCAAGACACCTGCCAGATGACTCTGTACGCTCTGAGCTTGTTCTCGTGGCCTCCATTCTGCTGTCTCCTGCATGCAGAGCAAGAAAACTTAAAAAGCTATTAGGGTTTGGTGGGCTCAGATACTCAATGGCAAACATTTTCCTCAATCCCACAAGGAAAACAATTTTTTTTTTTTTTTAGAAACTGTAAAGAAAGATTTACGGACCTTTTGGTTTATAAAACCATCTGGTGCTTTGTAGTTTGCAGGCTGGTTGCGTTGAGAGTTCAAAGTTTGGGCTGACCACACAACTATTGTTACCACTTCCTCCTTCTTGAACAGTTCAATTTCGTTTCTACATTGATACCTAAGAAGCTTTTTTTTTTTTTTTTTTTTTAACTTACTGGACAACTTGTAAAAATCAGTAGGATTTAGGAGATCGTACCTGTTGCTTTTTAAGGGCATTTTTACTGTTTGTCCCTTGATGCATTTAGGAGTCCAGTTGGTAAAGTCTGAGTTTCCACTTAGCTTAGCTTCCTTGTGGGAGCACTGCGTACTTTGGGATTTGTTTTAGCGGTTTGTAACTTTGACCCCTCTCAATAAAATGTTTAGGCTGAGGAGGACTCAAAAGAGCTTTCTGATGGGATATTTCCAACCTCCTCCAAGCTAGAGTAGTCTTCCTCTCAGCATAGCAAATTCATGTATAGAAATGGTTTCCAGCCTCTATAGGGTGTTCTGGTGGAGCAACTCAGACCAAAGGATTGATATTTGAAAAATGCACATTCACACTGCAGAGGAAAAAAAATGTTATGCAAGTCAATAATATCACTTCAATGTGACTCAAGTGTGTTCTCAATTTCAAAAGAAAATGGAGAAAATGAGAACAGGGTGTATAGCTTTTCTCTGCCTAATTCTATCTGTAACTGAGCTGAAATCTCAAATATGCCTTACTTCTAGTGAGGGGTCCCCAAGGTCCCTGGGTGTAGGGCAATCTGCTTATTAATTGCCTGTACCTGTGATAATCTTGTACACTTAGATTACAAGAGTGACAAACTTTTATCCACCTCACACTTTTAGATGCAAATTAGCTACACTTTATTAAAGAAATGGTGATTTAAGGAAGAATATAAAATAAGAAACACATATAATCTGGATTAGCCCTTTAGATAACTTCAGTGAAGATCAGTGGAGAAATAACTTCAGAAAGAATGAAGGAATGGAGCCAAAGCAAAAACAATACCCAGCTTTGGATGTGACTGGTGATAGAAGGAAGTTCTGATGCTATAAAGAACAATATTGTATAGGAACTTGGAATGTCAGTTCTCTGAATCAAGACAACTTGGAAGTGGTCAAACAGGAGATGGCAAGAGTGAATGTCAACATACTACGAATCAGTGAACTAAAATGGACTGGAATGGGTGAATTTGAATCAGATGAACATTATGTCTACTACTGTGGACAGGAATCCCTTAGAAGAAATGGAGTAACCATTATGGTCAACAAAAGAGTCCGACATGCAGTACTTGGATGCAATCTCAAAAAATGACAGAATGATCTCTGTTCGTTTCCAAGGCAAATCATTCAATATCACAGTAATCCAATTATATGCCCCAACCAGTAATGCAGAAGAAGCTGAAGTTGAATGGTTCTATAAAGACATATAAGACCTTTTAGAACTAACACCCAAAAAAGATGTCCTCATTATAGAGGACTGGAATGCAAAAGTAGGAAGTCAAGAAACACCTGGAATAACAGGCAACCTGTAGACCATTCAGGTATGACCTAAATCAAATCGCTTATGATTATACAGTGGAAGTGAGGAATAGATTTAAGGGCCTAGACCTGATAAATAGAGTGCCTGATGAACTATGGACTGAGGTTCATGACATTGTATAGGAGAGAGGGATCAAGACCATCCCCGTGGGAAAAAAAAATGCAAAAAAGCAAAATGGCTGTCTGGGGAAGCCTTACAAATAGCTGTGAAAAGAAGAGAGGCAAAAAGTAAAGAAAAAAAGAAAAGATATAAGCATCTGAATGCAGAGTTCCAAAGAATAGCAAGAAGAGATAAAAAAAAAAAGGCCTTCCTCAGTGTTCAATGCAAAGAAATAGAGGAAAACAACAGAATGGAGAAGACTAGAGATCTCTTCAAAAAAATTAGAGATACCAAGGGAATATTTCATGCAAAGATGGGCTCGATAAAGGGCAGAAATGAGATGGATGTAACAGAAGCAGAAGATATTAAGAAGAGGTGGCAAGAATACACGGAAGAACTGTATAAAAAAAGATCTTTATGACTAAGATACTCACAGTGATGTGCTCACTAATTGAGAGCCAGACATCTTGGAATGTGAAGTCAAGTGCGCCTTGACATCACTACAAGCAAAGCTAGTGGAGGTGATGGAATTCCAGTTGAGCTATTTCAGATCCTGAAGGATGATGCTGTGAAGGTGCTGCATTCAATATGCCAGAAATTTGGAAAACTTAGCAGTGGCCACAGGATTGGAAAAGGTCAGTCTTCATTCCAATCCCAAAGAAAGGC
>SJYC01146066.1:0-14872 GCA_006408675.1 Madoqua kirkii | reverse complement strand
TTTCTTTCTTTCTTTCTTTCTTTTTTAAGTTTGCTTATTTATTTGGCTGCACTGGGTCCTAGTTGTGGCATGTGGGATCTTATATCTTTTTTGTGTGATGCAAGGTCTTTACTAGTGGCATGTAAACTCTTAATTGCAGCTTGTGGGTTTTGGCTCCCAGTCAAAGGCTTTGGCGTAGTCAATAAAGCAGAAATATGTATTTTTCTGGAAGTCTCTTGCTTTTTCTATGATCCAATGGATGTTGCATTTTGATTTCTGCTTCTTCTGCCTGTTCTAAATCCAGCTTGAACATCTGGAATTCACATTTCATGTACTGTTGAAGCCTGGCTTGAACAATTTTGAACATTACTTTTCTAGTGTGTGAGATGAGTGCAATTGTGTGGTAGTTTGAGTATTCTTTGGCATTGCCTTTCTTTGGGATTAGAATAAAAACTGACCTTTTCCAGTCCTGTGGCCACTGCTCAGTTTTTCAAATTTATTGGCATAGGAAATGCAGCACTTTCACAGCATCACCTTTTAGGATTTGAAACAGCTCCACTGGAATTCCATCACCTCCACTAGCTTTGTTTGTAATGATGCTTTCTAAGGCCCACTTGACTTCACACTCCAGGTTATCTGCCTCTAGGCTGGTGATCACACCATCATGATTATCTGGGTCGTGAAGATCTTTTTTGTGTATTTATTCTGTGTATTCTTGCCACCTCTTCTTAATATCTTCTGTTTCTGTTAGATCCATACCATTTCTGTCCTTTATTGTGCCCATCTTTGCATAAAATATTCCCTTAGTATCTCTAATTTTCTTGACAGGATCTCTAGACTTTATCATTCTATTGTTTTCCTCTATTTCTTTGCATTGATTGCTGAGAAAGGCATTTCTATCTCTCTTTGCTTTTCTTTGGAACTCTGCATTCAAATATTGGTCAGATTCTATCAAACCAGCTTGACAATTTGCTGTCAGGTCACTGCCATTTGGTTTGTGTGATATAAACCTGCTTTTTAGAATAATTGACTTTGATTTCCTTGAAAAAAGATATTTGCACACATTATGTATCTGTATAAATATCCCTCAATGCTCAGAGTTTGAAAGCTAAAAGCACTAACTAATGATAACTATTCCAAATACCCTGGGCAGAATATAGGATACTACACACTGCTGAGTGCCAGTAATCGTACTGTAAAACTCCCATTTTCTTCCTTTCCTATAACCTTATAATAATAAAAGTTCAGGTTCGGCCTTTGTGTAGTAAAACAGGGGAATCAAACCATTTAAACACCAGCCAGACCCACCACACAAACATATTCTCCCTATTCTCCCTGTCCTGCTGGTTTCTAAAATATTGTCCAAGTTTAATATGTTACATGGTGAAGAACTCTCCTGCCAATGTTAGAGACTCATAAGAACATGAGTTCAGTCCCTGGGTTGGAAAGATCTCTTGGAGAAGGAAACAGCAATCCACTCAGTGTTCTTGCCTGGAGAATCCCATGGAAAGACAACCCAGGTGGGCTACAGTCCATAGGGTTACAAAGAGTTGGACATGACTGAAATGACTTAACAGAATGCACACATAATATGTTACTGTAAAACTTTCAGCTTATTGGTTTCTTTATGCTGATTGATAGGTTTTGAATTCAGAGAGATGGAAACTAGATAACTGGCCATATGATTTGCTGCAAAATGCAGATATCCTGTTTTACAAGATGGTGCAAAAACAGGGTGAGGCAGAGGACTCTGCCTTCCCTGAAAGGACAAAACAGGTGAGCCTACTGAGGGTGTTCTAATTAGTTTGTCTCCAGGTTCATTCTTCAGAATCTCCATCAAAAGTCTCTGTGCCCTTTTCAGTCATAAGCCTCCAGAGACTAAGCTTCATGACTGGGTCTTAACAGCATGTGGCAGGTTGAAGGCAGGCCTTCTGAGAATCTGCAGCAGTGGTGGGGATGGGGTGTAGGATGAGTGTGCACTTCTGTGCACGCACACCTATGCCTAACAGATTTCGGATAGGACTCACCACACACTTGGACCCTAGGTTCAGATTCCCTGAACCTAGGAGCATGGAACACTCTCATTTTGCAGACCCACCTTCAAGACATTGAGTAATGAGAAATAGATCTCAAAATTTTAGATATGTTCAGATAAGAAAATAGGGTTCAACATCCTCATTTTACAGGTAAGGAAACTAAGTCCTCTCAGAAGGAATGTGGTCCTGTGTATATAACTGGTATTAAGCTTGTTTGCAGCAGACACAGAATTAGAAATCTGTTCTTTAAGTAAATATTTTAAATCGTGTGTCACATATGATATGTTCAGAAGCTGGCATACATCATAGAATTAGAAATTTTTTGATTCCTGGTCTGGTAATCCTGCACCTAATCTAACATTATTAATGGTAAGTTATATTTGTGTAATTTTTTATAATTTATTTTACATAGCTTTCACATGTATGATTTCACTGACATTTTTTATGCCATGTCTGGATGAGGAGATTGGATCCAGAGCTCACTTAAGGTCACAGAGCTGGTCCAGGGAGCAGAGAGAGGGAATTGCTGAGGGAGGCTGAATGGTGTCCTAGGTACTGCATTCTGTGTTGAGTCTGAGAACACTGTTCCTTTCATGTGGTAGCCTAGGTGGGCCGTTACCTATAGTGGAACCAGAGGTCCAAGAACCCCACTCTTGAATTTCAGTTCTGCCACTGGCTCATGTCACCACTGCAGAAAGAGATGCACTCCTTGATCCTCATCCCATCTTGACATTATTTCTGCATACTCTGCATGCTCTTAGGAAGATGAACTCTAGATTATAAGGTTTTTGAATTTGCAAGCATGAGATATCAATGCATTGTTCAGAGCTATTACACCAGGATGATTAGCCAAAATCACAAGCTTATCACTCTAATAGAGCAGAAGTCATTCATCTGAAAAGAAAACCCAACACCTTGAAAAACGTACTTCCACATCATATTTTCTTGAACTGGTAGCTCAAGTGAGCTGATCACTGTCTGATTGACCTTGATCCATGAAGTAGTAGAGAAGGTACCTTTTAGATACATAAAGCTGAAGGGGGCAGTAGTTTGCTAGGGCTGCTATACAAAGACCACAGAGTAAGCAACTTAAACAACAGGAACTCATTTCCTCACAGCCCTGGAGGCTGGAAGTCTGAGGTGAAGATATCAGTAGGATTGGTTCTTCTGAGGTCTCTCTCCTTGGCTTGGAGATGCTGTCTTCTCTCTGTGTCTCACAGGGTCTTCCCTCTGTGTGAGCCTGTGTCCTGATCTCCGCTTCTTTTAAGAGCTCCAGTCTATTAGATTAGGACCCACCTGTATGACTTCATTTTAACTTTATCCCCTCTTTAAAGACCTTGTGTCCAAATGCAGTCACATTCTGAGGTACTGGGGGTTTAGGACTTCAATGTGTAAAATTGGAGGGACACAGTTCAGTTCAAAGAAAGAGTAAATGCCTGTAATCCATTCTGTGAAGAAGCAGATCTAGTTGAAGTTTCTTTGTTCCCAGTGTGTAACAGAGGTGTCATTTTGTCTGCTAATGAATTTCCTAATATAGCCCATAAGTTATAAAATTCATATATCCTGGCTCTAGGAGCCTGGTCCAGTTGGATAGATGGAGGAGGCACTTAGCATCCAGGTGGTCTTGTGTACTGCAGGGCCTCTGAGCCTCAGGTTCTCACCTGTGTGTACAGCAGGGATTACAGCCCTGGCAGATTCTTCACAGTTATTACAGGGATCAAATGAGAGAACAGATGCTTAAGCATTTTGTGAATATAGAGGGTTTTACAGTATAAAAGTGGGATCATTTTTTTAAATCAGTAGTCAGAAACCTAGCCTTCCAGTAATAAAAGAAAAATATGTCCATAGTTCTTCTAGATAGCTTTGGAGACTCTTTAGTCAGGAGCCCCTAACCTCTGGGCCCCAGACTAGTACCATCCACGGGCTGTTTGGAACTTGGCCACACAACAGGAGGTGAGTGGTGGGCAGGTGTGCAAAGTTCTATCCGCTGCTCCCCATCACTCCCCATTGCTCACATTACACCCGAATCTCCCCCTATCCCAATCTGGTAAAAATTGCCCTCCATGAAACTGGGTTCCTGGTGCCAAAAATGTTGGAGACTGCTGCTCTAAATAACTAAAATGTAGTTTCAATAATGAGTTTTAAAAGAATTGATACATCTACTGCTGCAAAACTTAAAAACTATTTAAAAGTCTGTTAAGAAATTTATCAACAAAAAGTAAATCACTCTCCTTCCTGTCATCACACAACTCCTCCCCAGGTGGAGCCGCAGCACCACTACTGACTGTCCGTGCATGGAGAAGAACTTGTGAATATGTGCTCTTCCTGTTTTTAAGCACAAATGATAGCTGTTCTTCCCTTTTTTTCATTTAACATGATATCTCAGATTATATCAATGCATATAGTTTTCATTCTTTTTAGTAACTACATAGTATTATGCTTTCTCCATTTCCTATTTCTTATTTTCAATGCTTGTCAATCAGAGTTTATAAAATATAGGGATTACAACCCAATATTAACATCTAAATTTGCTGTGTTCATTTTACGTGCAAAATGAGAAACCCTTGGGCAGATGATTTTAATAGATTTCCTAGCCTCTTTGTCACCCTGTTGGTAAAATGATTTTACTTAGCAATTTGCTCTAGTGATAAAACACATCTGTGATTCAGGATGATCAGAGCTCTTGTGGATCTACAGGTTGTTTGACATTAAGCTCAGCCCCACTGAGTGTTTCAGTGGGGCTACTTCCTCCATAGAGTAGTGCATCCCTGCTGCTGCTGCTGCTGCTAAGTCACTCTAGTTGTGTCCGACTCTGCGCACCCCATAGACGGCAGCCCACCAGGCTCACCCGACCCCGGGATTCTCCAGGCAAGAACACTGGAGTGCGTTGCCACTTCCTTCTCCCATGCATGAAAGTGAAAAGTGAAAGTGAAGTCACTCAGTCGTGTCCAGCTCTTCGGGACCCCATGTACTGCAGCCCACCAGGCTCCTCTGCCCATGGGATCCTCCAGGCAAGAGTACTGGAGTGGATTTCCAGTGCCTTCTCCTAATGCATCCCTGTTTTTTTAAAATTGTGTCTGCACTAGCGATATGATTGGAGAAGGCAATGGCCACCCACTCCAGTACTCTTGCCTGGAAAATCCCATGGACAGAGGAGCCTGGTGGGCTGCCGTCTATTGGGTCGCACAGAGTTGGACACGACTGAAGCGGCTTAGCAGCAGCAGCAGCAATAATACAATTGCTTCATGTGAAGAAGTGGACCTAGAAAGGTGTTGCCTTAGGAGAAGGACTTTAAAACTCTTAAACATGCTGTCCCCGCCCCCCATGCGTGTAAGTAAGTCGCTCAGTCATGTCCGACTCTTTGCGATCCTCTGGACTGTAGCCCACCAGGCTTCTCTGTCCATAGAGTTCTCCAGGCAAGAATACTGGAGTGGGTTGCCATGCCCTTCTCCAAGTGATCTTTCTGAACCAGGGATTCAATCTGCGTCTCCTACATCGCCTGCCTTGGCAGACGGGTTCTTTACCACTATCGCCACCTAGGAAGTGCCTCTCACCCCTCCAATTCACATGCACTTCATACAGAGTGAAGTAAGCCAGAAAGAAAAATACGTGTTTCAGTGGGGCTACTTCCTCCATAGAGTAGTGCATCCCTGCTGCTGCTGCTGCTGCTAAGTCACTCTAGTTGTGTCCGACTCTGCGCGACCCCATAGACGGCAGCCCACCAGGCTCACCCGACCCCGGGATTCTCCAGGCAAGAACACTGGAGTGCGTTGCCACTTCCTTCTCCCATGCATGAAAGTGAAAAGTGAAAGTGAAGTCACTCAGTCGTGTCCAGCTCTTCGGGACCCCATGTACTGCAGCCCACCAGGCTCCTCTGCCCATGGGATCCTCCAGGCAAGAGTACTGGAGTGGATTTCCAGTGCCTTCTCCTAATGCATCCCTGTTTTTTTAAAATTGTGTCTGCACTAGCGATATGATTGGAGAAGGCAATGGCCACCCACTCCAGTACTCTTGCCTGGAAAATCCCATGGACAGAGGAGCCTGGTGGGCTGCCGTCTATTGGGTCGCACAGAGTTGGACACGACTGAAGCGGCTTAGCAGCAGCAGCAGCAATAATACAATTGCTTCATGTGAAGAAGTGGACCTAGAAAGGTGTTGCCTTAGGAGAAGGACTTTAAAACTCTTAAACATGCTGTCCCCGCCCCCCATGCGTGTAAGTAAGTCGCTCAGTCATGTCCGACTCTTTGCGATCCTCTGGACTGTAGCCCACCAGGCTTCTCTGTCCATAGAGTTCTCCAGGCAAGAATACTGGAGTGGGTTGCCATGCCCTTCTCCAAGTGATCTTTCTGAACCAGGGATTCAATCTGCGTCTCCTACATCGCCTGCCTTGGCAGACGGGTTCTTTACCACTATCGCCACCTAGGAAGTGCCTCTCACCCCTCCAATTCACATGCACTTCATACAGAGTGAAGTAAGCCAGAAAGAAAAATACGAATACAGTACACTGACACATATATATGGAATTTAGAAGACAGTAATGATGACCCCGAAAGTGAGACAATATAAGAGACACAGAGGTATAGAATGGACATTTGGCTTCAGAGGGAGAGGGAGAGGGTGGGAAGATCTGGGAGAATGACAACGAAACATGTATACAATCATATGGGAGATGAAGCACCAGTCTATGTTCAACACAGGATACAGGATGCTTGGGGCCGGTGTATGGGATGAACCAGGGGGATGGGCAGGGAAGGGAGGTGGGAGGGGGCTTTAACATGGGGAGATCATCTACACCTGTGGCTGATTCATGTCAATGTATGGCAGAACCAATACAGTACTGTGAAATGGAATAAGCATTAAACAAAAATAAAAAAATAAAAATTTAAAAAAAAAAAAAAGAAATAGCCAGATATTACTCACAGTGAATGTTTCCAGGGGAAAACCCTCAGCCTTCACAATTTTTGTGTCAACTCTGTGATTCTACCATGAGTGCATGTCTACTTCAAAAGGTATTTTTCCAATAGGTTTTAGCACTGTATGAACTATATTATACATTTTTTACACAAGCAACAAATATTTACACATTGCAAGATGTTAATCTGTAATTTTTTTTTCCAACTTCACTCTGTGATTTCAAGTTCTTGCAAAAGGATGTATTATGTTTATTTATATGTTGTACTATTTTCTTTCTTATCCAAATCAGAGGTGCAGGACACCAATGATAGCTGTCTTCCAGATTTCTTCCAGATTTTGCATCTTGAGAGACTCCAGAGTCAAACTCATTTTCTAAGATATGAGACAAAATTTGCACATTTTTTTTTTACTGTTCCCAGAATTATATATTACTTTCCAGTTATATCAGGGATTCTGTTTACTTGAGGACTGTGTCAAGTTGCTCTTTGGTGTCACCACTTCCTTTAATAGAATTATGATCCATTTTTTCCACTCAAAGATCACTAGTTAAAATACTACAGAGAAAACTAATAAGAAAAACATACATTTAGTTTAAGTGACATTATAGGAGAGAGACGTCCCGCTCAAAACATGTTTAGAATATAGGAGGACAATATTATATTTTCATCTCCTGGGTCCCCTGTATTGCAGGCAGATTCTTTAAAGCTGAGCAGTTGGGGAAGCCCTCTAAAAGAGAAGGAAGAAAAATATGCTTTCTCAAATAGGAACCCTTCTAGGGGATTTGCTAATGAAGGGCAGACATGTACTAGACTGTCTTCTAGGTAAAGGATTTTATATTTTTACATTTAAAAAATTGTGGTACAGTATATATAACATAAAAATTGTCCTTTGACCATTTTTGATCACACAATTCAGTGGCATTAATCACATTCACTGTGTTGTACAGCTATCATGTCTGGGTAATTTTCGGTAATTATATGGTTTCTATTCAGTGTGTTATTACTGCAGAGTCATTTTGGTAAATTTCATTTTTCTAGAAGTAGATCTGTTTCCTGTAAGTTTTGGGCTAGATTGGCACAAATTTGGTCACAGTATCTTACACGTTGAATCTCTACAGCATTTCTAACTGCTATTTTGGCTCTTAAAATTTTCTTTCTGTCTTCTCTTTTTTATGAATAATCTTGCATAACTTTTTCCCATTTTTTAAAAATCAACTTTATGTTTGATTTGTGCTCTCTATTTTTTTTCTAATTCATCATATCATTCATTCTTTCCTTCAAGTTTTCCTTTACTTTGAAGATATTTCCTCTAAATTCTTAATTTGGAAACAGGTTAATAATGTCATTATTTCTCTACTATAAGTATATGAAGACTAAATTTTTTTCTAAGACCCCCTTTAGTTGCAACCTACAAGTTTTGGAACTTACCACCAATAAACAGCCATAGTATTATGTATGTTCTAATTCTTATTCTAATTCATTAACTATATCTTTACCCATGAGTAATTTGTAAGCATAATGTCCTCTAAATTTCACATGCTAATGGATTTTTCTATGAGATTGAATAATGTGGAACTGCTAACATTCAACCTTTTATAAGCTATAAAATGGCACTTCCATATGATTTAACATAATACTTTTCTTTTGTTATTAACATATAACTTAATTTCATTTTGGCCAGACAGCATTAGAGTATAGATTTTAAACCAAGAGTAACCACATTTGCACAAAAGTCCTTATTTCCACCAATTTGTATTTCATTTGGTGGTTTTAAAATGTTATAAGGACATATGTAGCCAGTAATTTTCAAATAAAACACCTCCCTGAGTACTGGAATGTTTTCTGATACTTGTTGCAGGCTGGTTCTCTGGGATGCAGACTCAGATAGAGCTTACTGCTGGGATGTGTATCAGGGATGCCCTTGGGATCAACACTGTGGAATCAGGAGGGAAGAAACAGGGTAAGACAGAGGGAAGGATCAAGCTGCATCACTGGCCAGATGACCTGAGCTGACCCCCTGGGGGCTCTGGAGTGAAGATGGCCCTTCAGTGTTGTCCTGAAACATCCACTGGCCAGGCCTTTATGCCTCCCCGTGGATGGATCATGGCATAGAAGCTTCCCTCAGAGGGCTGATGGTTTAAAGTTGCCCACTTGCAGCACTCACAGTAGCTGGACAATGAGTTCTTGAAGGGAGATCAGGACAACACATCTCCATGTCCCCATAGCTTGTGTTGCAGCTCCAGAGGTAGGGGATGAGGGTGTACTCTAGGGGAAACTCTTGATGACTGATGTGTAAGTCAAAATTATGACATAGTGATTCTCCTCAATACCCTCTGATCTAAATATAGAGAAGGTCCATACAGGGGAGATATCCTCATTCTCCAGGGTCAGCCCAGTTGTCACCTTCTCTAGGAAGTCATCATCCTAGGTAACTTGTATTTCTGTAGGACTGTGAGCACCTCTCGTTTGTTAAACTGGACCATACCTGGTTAGTGTCCTGTTGTCACCATGCTGAGATACTTCATTTGTAAACAAGGGGCCTGTTCTTTCCATTGTGCACTGCTTCTATATGATGTAGCCTGCCCTGACTGTGAGTGTGCATGTGTGGTCTGTTTTCTCATTAAATCAAGTGAGAAAAAGACTCGAAACTGTGCCCTATTTGCTTTTTGATTACATCTTCTAACACAGTGTCTGTCATACAGGGCATGTTCATTAACTGCTGTATGAATAAATGATAACTGAGAGCAAACCTTCCTTCTCAACTTTACAATTTTGAAATTTTATTTTTTATTTTTTTTTTTTTAATTTTTATTTTTTGTTTAATGCTTATTCCATTTCACAGCACTGCATTGGTTCTGCCATACATTGACATGAATCAGCCACAGGTGTGGACGATCTCCCCATGTTAAAGCCCCCTCCCACCTCCCTTCCCTGCCCATCCCCCCGGTTCATCCCATACACCGGCCCCAAGCATCCTATATCCTGTATTGAACATAGACTGGTGCTTCATCTCCCATATGATTGTATACATGTTTCGTTGTCCTTCTCCCAGATCTTCCCACCCTCTCCCTCTCCCTCTGAAGCCAACAGTCCGTTCTATACCTCTGTGTCTCTTATATTGTCTCACTTTCGGGGTCATCATTATTGTCTTCTAAATTCCATATATATGTGTCAGTATACTGTATTGGTGTTTTTCTTTCTGGCTTACTTCACTCTGTATAATCGGCTCCAGTTTCATCCATCTCATTAGAACTGCGTCAAACTTATTCTTTTTGAGGGCTGAGTAATACTCCATTGTGTATATGTACCAAAGCTTTCTTATCCATTCATCTGCTGATGGACATCTGGGTTGTTTCCATGTCCTGGCAATTATAAACATTGCTGCAATGAACATTGGGGTACACGTAACCTGGGATAACAGAAAGCCCTAGTTTTGCAATCAGTCACACAGATCTGCCTGTCAGTTCTTTCTCTGCTCCTTACCAGCAGTATGGGTACCCAAAGAATGTGCTGTCCAAAGTGGGACACCTGAGAGTGAAAGGAAAGCAGTAACCACCCAAGGGGCCAGGGAAGTAAACTGGCACCATCCTTGACAAAATGGACTATGGACACTCTACACCGTGTAGCCTTAGTTACATGCTTGGATAATTATCTTAATCTCTGAATCTCAGTTTCTTCATCTGGAAGATGGATATAGTTCCTGCCCTTGCAGAGTTCTTTGTTTGGGATGATGGATGGACCAAGAGCATCCAAAGACACAGATGGAATCACTGACCTTAGTGATTCCTACTTACCAGGTGAGGAGAGTGAGATGGACGTGGATGAAAGAGGTTTGTAGACTGTTCAGTTCAGTTCAGTTCAGTTGCTCATTCCTGTATTGAACATAGACTGGTGCTTCATCTCCCATATGATTGTATACATGTTTCGTTGTCCTTCTCCCAGATCTTCCCACCCTCTCCCTCTCCCTCTGAAGCCAACAGTCCGTTCTATACCTCTGTGTCTCTTATATTGTCTCACTTTCGGGGTCATCATTATTGTCTTCTAAATTCCATATATATGTGTCAGTATACTGTATTGGTGTTTTTCTTTCTGGCTTACTTCACTCTGTATAATCGGCTCCAGTTTCATCCATCTCATTAGAACTGCGTCAAACTTATTCTTTTTGAGGGCTGAGTAATACTCCATTGTGTATATGTACCAAAGCTTTCTTATCCATTCATCTGCTGATGGACATCTGGGTTGTTTCCATGTCCTGGCAATTATAAACATTGCTGCAATGAACATTGGGGTACACGTAACCTGGGATAACAGAAAGCCCTAGTTTTGCAATCAGTCACACAGATCTGCCTGTCAGTTCTTTCTCTGCTCCTTACCAGCAGTATGGGTACCCAAAGAATGTGCTGTCCAAAGTGGGACACCTGAGAGTGAAAGGAAAGCAGTAACCACCCAAGGGGCCAGGGAAGTAAACTGGCACCATCCTTGACAAAATGGACTATGGACACTCTACACCGTGTAGCCTTAGTTACATGCTTGGATAATTATCTTAATCTCTGAATCTCAGTTTCTTCATCTGGAAGATGGATATAGTTCCTGCCCTTGCAGAGTTCTTTGTTTGGGATGATGGATGGACCAAGAGCATCCAAAGACACAGATGGAATCACTGACCTTAGTGATTCCTACTTACCAGGTGAGGAGAGTGAGATGGACGTGGATGAAAGAGGTTTGTAGACTGTTCAGTTCAGTTCAGTTCAGTTGCTCAGTTGTGTCTGACTCTGCGACCCCATGAATTGTAGAATGCCATGCCTCCCTGTCCATCACCAACTCCCAGAGTTCACTCAGACTCACATCCATCGAGTCCGTGATTCCATCCAGCCATCTCATCCTCTGTTGTCCCCTTCTCCTCCTGCCCCCAATCCCTCCCAGCATCAGAGTTTCCTCCAGTGAGTCAACTCTTCACATGAGGTGGCCAAAGTACTGGAGTTTCAGCTTTAGCATCATTCTTTCCAAAGAAATCCCAGGGCTGATCTCCTTTAGAATGGACTGGTTGGATCTCCTTGCAGTCCAAGGGACTCTCAAGAGTCTTCTCCAACACCACAGCTCAAAAGCATCAATTCTTCAGTGTTCAACTTTCTTCACAGTCCAACTCTCACATCCATACATGACCACTGGAAAAACCATAGCCTTGACTAGACAGACCTTTGTTGGCAAAGTAATGTCTCTGCTTTTCAATATGCTATCTAGGTTGGTCATAACTTTTCTTCCAAGGAGTAAGCATCTTTAATTTCATGGCTGCAATCACCATCTGCAGTGATTTTGGAGCCCCCCAAAATAAAGTCTGACACTGTTTCCATTGTTTCTTCATCTATTTCCCATGAAGTGATGGGACCAGAGGCTATGATCTTCATTTTCTGAATGTTGAGCTTTAAGCCAACTTTTTCACTCTCCTCTTTCAGTTTCATCAAGATGCATTTTAGTTCCTCTTCACTTTCTGCCATAAGGGTGATGTCATCTACATATCTGAGGTTGTTGATATTTCTCCTGGCAATCTTGATTCCAGCTTGTGCTTCTTCCAGCCCAGCGTTTCTCATGACGTACTCTGCATATAAGTTAAATAAGCAGGGTGACAGTATAGAAGGTGTAATTGAGAAGGTCCTCATCTAATGGCCTAAATGAAACTATTCCTCCTTCACATGTCATTAAAATGACATGAGCACACAGGCAGGAGCACTAGCTCTGGAGTCAGCCTTCCAGGGACAAATACTGGCTCCTCTGGACACTGACTGGGTTTAGATACAAATTCTGTTCCCATTAATCGTGGGCTATTAAAGTTGGGAAGCCAACTGAGCTTCAGTGTCTTTGTCTGAAAGTTGAGGTAGAGTTAGTATGATTCTCAGAGAGCTTTGCAAAGATTAACTATGACAGTGAGTCTTACAGTGTGGTCTGTGCACTAATGCCAATCCACGAACTGATTATAACCAGGATAGAAGTAAGTACAGGAAATTCAAGAAAGCTAGAAACTCAGAGACTTCAGCTATTGCTATGATATCCACACTCAGGATGTGTGGGATCTTGAACAGCCCAGATTTTACACTTGTAGGGGGAGGTACACATGGTTGAAATGAGTACTAGTGATGTACGGTGGATCAGTGATTAGGCTGCAATGGGCTGAAAATATAAAATTAAATAAAACTGATACTTAATCCCAACAGGTGAGAAACACTACTTTTGAACAGTGCTGTATATGTGATTAGCTGTCAATCAATATTATCCTCTCTAGAACTATCTTCTTTATTAATTGTTACTGTCATGTTTATGTTTAAAATGAGATAATACAAGCTTTCAAAATGCCCTCCTATATTTATCATTATTTTTAATAGCATTCAAAAGTTAGAAATAAATTCCTGTTCAAGAGGGTTTGTTTTTTTCAAGTCTAAAAATAATACTTTGCATATATTTAAACATTCTCTTCTTGAATCAGCAACATGGTCTAATGTTGAAGAAGATACCTGGAAACACAACAGGCCACTTTAAAACCCTTCAGAGTTTTTTGAAACACAAGACTTTATGTGTAAGCTATTAATTTTCCTTCTAAAACAGAAAAAAAATATAGACTAAGTTTTGGTTTTTAAACCTAGTATTCCTAGTATTCTAAGGAAAATACTTTTTTTCCCCAAAACCTAAAACAGCAACATGTGCTGAAAATTGGGTGAAACATATTATTATTTTAATTTATTACTTAAAACTAATGTTACTAGAAGGAATAACATGCCCCAGCCCTATGAGATCTCCACCTATCCTTCAGGACCACCTGACTGGCCTTAGGAGTCAAACTGGGTGTGTGATTTATATAAGAGTTACAGACCCACAGTAAACATCCTCAGTGGCAAAAAACTGAAAGCATTTCCTCTAAAATCAGGAACAAACACGGGTGCCCACTCTTACCATTACTGTTCAACATAATTTTGGAAGTCTCAGCCACAGTAATCAGAAAAGAAATAAAAGGAATCCAGATTGGATAAGAAGAAGTAAAACTCTCATTGTTTGAAGATGACATAATCCTCTACATAGAAAACCCTAAAGACACCACCAGAAATTTACTAGAGCTAATCAATGAATACAGAAGAGTTGCAGGATATAAAATTAATACTCAGAAATCCCTTGTATCCCTACACACTAACAATGAGAAAACAGAGATCTTAAGGAAACAATCCCTTTCACTGTTGCAATGAAAAGCATAAAATATTAGGAATAAATTTACTTAAAAAACAAAAGACCTATATATAGAAAATATGACAGTGATGAAAAGAATGAAAGATAACACAAATAGATGAAGAAATATAACATGATCATGGATTGGAAGAATTAATATAGTGAAAATGAGTATACTACCCAAAGAAATTGATTGATTCAATGCCATCCCTATCAAGCTACCAATGATAATTTTCAGAGAACTACAACAAATAATTTCACAATTTGTATGGAAACACAAAAAACCTCAAATAGCCAAATGAATCTTGAAAAAGAAGAATGGAACTGGAGGAATCTACCTGCCTGACTTCAGACACTACAAAGCTACAGTCATAAGACAGTATGGTACTGGTACAAAGACAGCAATATAGATCAATGGGACAAAATAGCCAAGAGATAAATCCACACACTGATGGACACCTTATCTTTGACAAAGGAGGCAGAAATATAAAATAGAGAAAAGACAATCCCTTTAACAAATGGTGTAGGAAAACTGGTCAATTACCTGTACCGAATGAAACTAGAACACTTTCTAACATCATCAGTTCAGTCAGTTCAGTTGCTCAGTCGTGTCCGACTCTTTGTCACCCCATGAACCATAGAATGCCAGGCCTCCCTGTCCATCACCAATTCCCAAGGTTTACTCAAACTCATGTCCATTGAGTTGGTGATGCCATCCAGCCATCTCATCCTCTG
>SJYC01146065.1:0-28884 GCA_006408675.1 Madoqua kirkii | reverse complement strand
GAAATAAAAGGAATCCAGATTGGATAAGAAGAAGTAAAACTCTCATTGTTTGAAGATGACATAATCCTCTACATAGAAAACCCTAAAGACACCACCAGAAATTTACTAGAGCTAATCAATGAATACAGAAGAGTTGCAGGATATAAAATTAATACTCAGAAATCCCTTGTATCCCTACACACTAACAATGAGAAAACAGAGATCTTAAGGAAACAATCCCTTTCACTGTTGCAATGAAAAGCATAAAATATTAGGAATAAATTTACTTAAAAAACAAAAGACCTATATATAGAAAATATGACAGTGATGAAAAGAATGAAAGATAACACAAATAGATGAAGAAATATAACATGATCATGGATTGGAAGAATTAATATAGTGAAAATGAGTATACTACCCAAAGAAATTGATTGATTCAATGCCATCCCTATCAAGCTACCAATGATAATTTTCAGAGAACTACAACAAATAATTTCACAATTTGTATGGAAACACAAAAAACCTCAAATAGCCAAATGAATCTTGAAAAAGAAGAATGGAACTGGAGGAATCTACCTGCCTGACTTCAGACACTACAAAGCTACAGTCATAAGACAGTATGGTACTGGTACAAAGACAGCAATATAGATCAATGGGACAAAATAGCCAAGAGATAAATCCACACACTGATGGACACCTTATCTTTGACAAAGGAGGCAGAAATATAAAATAGAGAAAAGACAATCCCTTTAACAAATGGTGTAGGAAAACTGGTCAATTACCTGTACCGAATGAAACTAGAACACTTTCTAACATCATCAGTTCAGTCAGTTCAGTTGCTCAGTCGTGTCCGACTCTTTGTCACCCCATGAACCATAGAATGCCAGGCCTCCCTGTCCATCACCAATTCCCAAGGTTTACTCAAACTCATGTCCATTGAGTTGGTGATGCCATCCAGCCATCTCATCCTCTGTCATCCCCTTCTCCATCTGCACCCAATCCCTCCCAGTGTCAGAGTCTTTCCAATGCATCAACTCTTCACATGAGGTGGCCAAAGTACTGGAGTTTCAGCTTCAGCATCATTCCTTCCAAAGAAATCCCAGGGTTGATCTCCTTCAGAATGGACTGGTTGGATCTCCTTGCAGTCCAAGGGATTTTCAAGAGTCTTCTCCAGCACCACAGTTCAAAAGTATCAATTTTTCGGCGCTCAGTCTTCTTCACAGTCCAACTCTCACATCCATACATGACCACTGGAAAAACCATAGTCTTGACTACATGGACATTTGTTGGCAAAGTAATGTCTCTGCTTTTTAATATGCTATTTAGGTTGGTCATAAATTTTCTTTCAAGGAGTAAGCATCTTTTAATTTCATGGCTGCAGTCACCATCTGCAGTGATTTTGGAGCCCCCCAAAATAAAGTCGGACACTGTTTCCATTATTTCCCCATCTATTTGCCATGAAGTGATGGGACCAGATTTGCCATGATCTTCGTTTTCTGAATGTTGAGCTTTAAGCCAACTTTTTCACTTTCCTCTTTCACTTTCATCAAGAGGCTTTTTAGTTCCTCTTCACTTTCTGCCATAAGGGTGGTGTCATCTACATATCTGAGGTTGTTGATATTTCTCCTGGCAATCTTGATTCCAGCTTGTGCTTCTTCCCGACCAGCATTTCTCATAATGTACTCTGCATATAAGCTAAATAAACAGGGTGACAATATATACCCTTTATGTACTCCTTTTCCTATTTGGAACCAGTCTGTTGTTCCATGTTCAGTTCTAACTGTTGCTTCCTGACCTGCATATAGGTTTCTTAAGAGGCAGGTCAGGTGATCTGAGATCCCCATCTCTTTCAGAATTTTTCAGTTTATTGTGATCCACACAGTCAAAGGCTTTGGCATAGTCAATAAGGCAGAAATAGATGTTTTTCTGCAACTCTCTTGTTTTTCCCTTGATCCAGGGGATGTTGGAAGTTTGATCTCTGGTTCTTCTGCCTTTTCTAAAACCAGCTTTACCATCTGGAAGTTCATGGTTCACATATTGCTGAAGCCTGGCTTGGAGAATTTTGAGCTTTACTTTATTAGCATGTGAGATGAGTGCAATTGTGTGGTAGTTTGAGCAATTTTGGCATTGCCTTTCTTTGGCATTGGAATGAAAACTGACTTTTTCCAGTCCTGTTGCCACTGCTGAGTTTTCCAAATTATCTGGCATATTGTGATCTAATTAAACTTAAAAGCTTTTGGACAACAAAGCTAACTATACACAAGATGAAAAGTCAGCCTTCAGAATGGGAAAAAATAATAGCAAACAAAACAACTGACAAAGAATTAATCTCCAAAATATACAAGCAGCTCATGAAGCTCAATACCAGAAAACAAACAACCCCAAAAGTGGGCCAAAGAATTAAACAGATATTTCTCCAAAGAAAACATACAGAAGGCTAACAAATACATGAAAAGAAGTTCAACATCACTCATTAAAAGAGAAATGCAAATCAATACCACAATGAGGTATCATTTCCTGCTGACCAGAATGTCAGCCATCAAAAAGCCTACAAACAATAAATCCTGGAGAAATGAGAACTCTCTTACACTATTGGTGGGAATTCAAACTGGTATAGCCAGTATGGAAACAGTGTGAAGATTCCTTTAAAACTGGAAAGACAACTGCCATATGACCCAGTAGTCCCACTGCTGGGCATACACACTGAGGAAACCAGAATTGAAAGAGACACATGTACCCCATTGTTCATTGCAGCCCTGTTTACAGTAGCTAAAACATTAAAGAAATCTAGATGTCCATTGGAGAAGGCAGTGGCACCCCACTCCAGTACTCTTGCCTGGAAAATCCCATAGATGGAGGAGCCTGGTAGGCTGGAGTCTAGGGGTTGCTAAGAGTTGGACACGACTGACCGACTTCACTTTCATTTTTCACTTTCATGCATTGGAGAAGGAAATGGAAACCTACTCCAGTGTTCTTGCCTGAAGAATCCCAGGGATGGAGGGAGGAGTCTGGTGGACTGCTCTCTATGGGGTCACACAGAGTCAGACACGACTGAAGTGACTTAGCAGCAGCAGCAGATGTCCACTGGCAGATGAATGGATAAGGAAGTCATGGTACATATGCACAATGGAATATTACTCAGCTATAAAAATAACACATTTGAGTCAATTCTAATGAGGTGGATGAAACTGGAGCCTATTATACAGAGTGAAGTAAGCCAGAAAGAAAAACTACAATACAGTGTATTAATGCATATTTTTGAAATTTAGAAAGTCAGTAATGATGATCCTATATGCGAAGAAGCAAAAGAGAACAGACTATTGGACTATGTGGGAAAAGGCGAGGGTGGGACGGTAGGAGAGGATAGCATTGAAACGTGTATATATATTACCATTCGTAAAATAGATGGCCAGAGCAAGCTCAATGCATGAAGCAGGGCACTCAAAGCCAGTGATTTGGGACAACCCAGAGAGATGGGGTGGGGGATTCAAGATGGTGGGACACGTACACACAAGGGTGATTCATGTTGATGTATGGAAAAAGCCACCACAATATTGAAAAATAAGTTTCTTCCAATTAAAAAAATAAAACTAAAATGAAGAACCAAGGTTAAGACTCAAACACACTAAAAATGTTCTGCACAATGTATACATTGGATGCTTTTGCCTAAATTCTCTCTTCCAATCAGTAAACCTGTTCATAAGCATCCATCACAATAGGTGGAAGCTTTGGGTATTCCACACCATGTTTGATCAAAAGCTAATCATATTTAATTCTGGAGAACATTACATGAAAAAATTTTAAAATTAAATTTTGCAGACCACCTAGCAAAAAATGTGTCTGGGATGGAGTTTATATCACATTAGAAATGCGGTAAGTAATAGTGAACAGAGGACTGAGGGTTTTACATCCCACATTTTACAACAATAAAATTTTTTTTAAATCCATGAGTTTATACTATTTCTGATAAGATATAGAATAGCTATGAGAAAGGGAAAGCTCTTATTCTGTAGTAGAAAGCCAGCTCACACATGTAGACAGACAGATAGAAAAGTACCATGTGACAGCAATCACTGTCATAAATAATTCAAAGTTCATCATTGGCTGAGTAAATGGTGAATGTTGGGGCGTGGGTGTTGAGAGGAACATGACCTTTCATAGACTCCAAGTATCTTCTCAGCTTAATTCTATAAGGAAGCATTGTTTGTCTAAAGTGGGAAAATCCAGCAAACACAGGCCATGCAAGTAACCAGAGTACACATTACTAGCAAAGAACTTAATGACACCCTTGTTTTTTGTTTTTTCTTGTTTTTAGAAAAATTTATTGTATTTAAGTATAGTTGATTACAATGTTGTGTTGATTTCTCCTATACCACTGATTCAGTTATACACATATGCAAATTATTTTTCATGTAAGTTAAATAAACAAGGTGACAATATACAGCCTTGTCATACTCCTTTCCCAATTTTGACCCAGGCAGTCGATCCATGTCAGATTCTAACTTTGCTTCTTGACCTGCATACAGGTTGCTTAGGAGGTAGGTAAGGTGCTCTGGTATTCCCATCTCTTGAAGAATTTTCCACAGTTTGTTGTGATACACACAGTCAAAGGCTTTAGCGTAGTCAATGGAGCAGAAGTAGATGTTTTTCTGAGCATAGACCATAAGACCCTCCAAACCTGGAAATGTACTTCCTGGTCCTTTACAGGAAATCTCTGCCCTCCCTGCCCCAGAGCCCTGCTGTTCTAAGTGAGGCCTGTGTACCAGCAGTGTCAGCTGGCTTGGGAGGCTGTTAGGAACACGTGGTTGTGGTCTCTACCCCAGACCTACTGACAAAATCTCCAGATTCCAGGTGAGTCCTGCTCACAGTACAGTTTGAGAAGCGCTGGTTTAGAGGCCCTGCTCAGTTCATCTTGTGGTTGCACCCTCCCCAGGTGCAAGCAGCCGGAGAGGATCAAGGGGTGTGGCCACCTGGAGCCCCGCCCCCTCCAGGCCTTGCTCTGAGCACCTGGACCCTAGAACCCTTGCTCCTAGCGCCAGTGCAGGCCTCTCTCCTGGGACCCATATCCCAACCTGACAGGTAGTTGTGATACAGCTGTTTATGGGGTGGAAGAGGATGCCTGAGCTTAGACTTGAAGGCTGTAATGCTCTTGCTTGAGCAGCAGATTCCTCAGGGCACAAAGAGGGTCAGAGCCAGAGGTGGGAAGAGCAGGGGGAGGGCTGGGGCTGGGTCGGCCCTTCCTTCTGCTGTCCTGCCTTCTAGCTCCAAACTGCAGGTTCCAGGAACCCCAGCCTGCCATGTGGTTATGAGGGTGTACTTGACAGTGTGTTAGCTTTATTTATAACTTTTAAACATATAGGATGGGCTTCATTTATATTCTTGACCCAGGGCCCACATATGTGAGTGGCAGGTCTGTTAAATGCTTCTCAGGATGTGCTCAGAGGACCCCTCTGCATCCCAATCCACTGGGATTGGGATGTTGGATCAGACCTTTGTGGCTGGATGCCGGGGTCCAGCCCCGGTGGATCCAGGGTAATTTGAAGGGGAGATGGAGTAGGCGTCTTAGGAAAAAACTTATTTAATTACAGATATAAAGAGAGACTAAAAATGGATAGTGTAGTAGGAAAATTAGTGGAGAAAAAGATGCTGAACAACTTGGTTTACGTGGAATACCAATCACCACCTACGTAGGCCACAGGTGTCTTTCCATTCTCCCGAAGGAGAGGAGGCACTGAGGCCTCCCTGGTCTGTTCTTAGAAGCCCAGGCAAAATTAGCAGGCTTGGTGAGTACCCACGTACCAGATGGGAATTCAGCTAGAAGGGGAAGGAATGACACGAGGGAATCAGTCTTTTCAGAAACTGATCCAATTTCTTTATTTTTCAGGTTTGCTTATATACTTTTTGGTATACATAGGGATGAATAGAGAGTCACACAGGGATCAGCAGACCTGACCCTTGTTACAATCAGGTGCTTCATATAAAATTATACAATGGTTTTACATCATCTTCTGGCCATGAGGCCTGCTGACATTTTATGGCCCTTTCTGATAAGGGTCAGTCAACCAGAAAGCTTATTTTTTCCAGGGATAATTTTTTCTTAAACTAGGTACCACGCTCCAAATGAAGTTGCATTCCTATAGGGTGAGGGTGTAGTGGGTTACAACTAAGAAAGGAATTTGTTTAACCTAAGGTTAACGATATTAATCTTAAAGGTTAATACTTATTTCTCCTATATGCTAGTTATATTCATTATAAAGGCAGGGAATATAGAGATTTAGAAGCAAACATCAGCCCAACAAATGAAAAGCTTTCACCAATGTTCCCCTTAAGATCTATTTAGTCTTAAAGATAGTGATAAAGTTGCATTTTGGCATAGCAAGGACACAGAGATTTATAACAAAGTACAGTGATCTATAACAAAAGAGAAAATTCATTAACTCAAAAAGTCTAGTATTGCTAACATCAAAAACTACTATATTTCCTTTTCTATATTCCAAATACATTGATTAATATATTCCCAGGTGCCTAAGGATATGGAGGCCTGGCGGCAATCATTGACTCAACAATGAGAAAAGCCCTGTGCTAATTAAGACTTTCAAAATACTCTACACATTCTGTGCTGTTTATGGTTGAAAGGTTGTTACACAAGCTAGTCTGTCAGCAGAGAGGTTTGACCTGAGACACCCTTGTCACATCCAGGGCAGGGAATTAGCAGTAATTATTGGCACAACAAATGAAAAACCCCTCACCAATACAATTCCTAATTAACCCACTATACTATACTAATAATTTTCTAACGTCTCAAAAGAATGTATATTTAGAAAGTTTTAAAGCATCTCGTGCCTCTCACTGTTGGGAGGCTGTAAAAAAAATCACATGTGGCTGGACGAACCTGATCAGGCAGGCTAGAGAAACTTCAAAGGAGTTTGTAAGTTGAAACACTCTTGTCACGCCCGGGACCTGCAAGTTAAATCCTTCTCCGAGAGAAATGGTGATGGGGGAGAGACCCCCGTAAAGTCAGAGGTGTAGGTGAGGGCATAAAACAGACTCTGGTTTTGGGGGTAGATGCTTGGGAACAGGGGGTCTCCTGAAGCTTGATCCTGCCAAAGCCTCCTTCCTCATGACCTTTGCCATGGGCAGAGTTCCTCACGCTGGCTCCCAGCAGCTGGAGCCTAGGACTCTGCATTCTGAACCCTCCCCTGGTGACTCTGATCCACCCAGAGCTACAGGAGCAATTGTAATGGAGGTGGGCGGGGCATTGTGAGGAGCTGCCCTGAGTGGAGGGTTGTGTCAGGAGAAGAGAGGGCGGTCCCAGATCAGAGGAAAGTGCTAACCACAAGCTCACACTCTTCCTGCTTCTCTCATGATTCTCCTCAAAACCTGGCCTGACCCTACCCCTGGGGGTTGGCTGCAGGGAGAAGCTGCTAGAATGGGGCAAGGGTGTCCTCCTGCCTACCATGGGGCTCTCGGGGGCTGCCCTGCAAAAGGAAGGACCTGAGTCGGGGCCATAGGAGCAGAGGGGCTGCAGGCCCTGGAGGGACCACAGGGACCCACCCAGGGAGTCAGGCTGAGCAGGTCTTTGAGTAGGGAGACCAGGTGGAGCAGGGACAGACTGTGCGGTTCCACCAGGGCTCAGAGGTTGCATCTGTCAGTTAGGAGTCTTATGGCCTCTAGCAAGGTGCTTAAGCTCTGTAAAATGGTGGGGGTCCTAACATCCTAATACCTCTGAGCTTGTGTTAAAATTAAACATGATGGTCTTTCTTTCAGGCCCATGGTGCTGGTAGGATGAGCAAGCATTGTGGTTTTCGCCAGGAAGCTCTGTAGCCACCGAGGAACCCAGAAGCAGCATGGTAACAATGTAAGCCCATTTGGGCACAGCTCTGAAGGGCAACCTTTTTAGATGCACTTCTCATGCCAAGAGAACTGTGCTCGAAAAAATAGGGGTTGAAGCCAAACAGCCAAATTCTGCCATCAGGAAATGTGTCAGGGTTCAGTTCACCAAGAATGGCAAAAAATCACAGCCTTTTGTACCCAGAGATGGTTGCTTGAATTTTATTGATGAAAATGATGAAGTTCTGGTTGCTGGATTTGGTTGCAAAAGTCATGCTGTTGGTGACATTCTTGGAGTCCACTTTAAGGCTGTCAAAGTAGCCAGTGTCTCTTTTTTTGCCTTATACAAAGGCAAGAAGGAAAGACCAAGACCATAAATTTTGATGATGAAAGAATGATAGTAATAAATATTCATATACCAAAAAAAAAAATCAAATGTGATATGATAGTTAAGCAAAAGCATATCTTTGTAACACAGAGCAGAATAAGGGGCAGCTGCTGTTTATTGGGACGCCTATTACATTGCACCTCTGCACTTCCTGATGCTCGATATCGTAGGCACTTGTCACTGCCTGTGTTCAATCATGTCCAGCTCTTTGTGCCCCTATGACTGTAGCCCACCAGGCTCCTCTGTTCACGAGATTTTCCAGGCAAGAATAGAATACTGGAGAGGGTTGTCATTTCCTCCCCCAGGGCTTCTTCCTCACCCAGGGATTGAACTTGCATCTCCTGTGTCTCCTGCATTGGCAGGCAGATTCTTTATCACTGAACCTGGGAATTCCCTGTCACTGACTTTAGGATCAGTTCCCTCAAGCCCCCAGGGGGCGCTAGTCATAAGGAATCCACCTTCCATTGCAGAAGATCCAAGAGAAACAGGTTCAGTCCCTGGGTTGGGAAGATCCCCTGGAGGAGGAAATGGCAACCCACTCCAGTATTCCTGCCTGGGAAATCCCATCCTCTGTCCATGGGGTCCCAAAGAGTCACCCCAACTGAGCACACACACACACCTCAGATCCCGGGCACAGGAAGGTTCCAGTCACAGCCGTGCTTGACCATTGGCCTGTAACTCCTGAACTTCCCTGTGCAGGAGCAACTCCTGAAGTCACTGCTGAGCTGCTGGTCCTGTAGAGTTCCCAGGATTTCCCTCCCAGCAAGCCACACCCTGGGACTCCTGCTCATAGGTTTGTGATGAACTAAGGTGGGACTTGTATGAAATCTCCTGAGATAACTGTATCATACTGAAAATCACCACCAGGGCACAGAAGAATCCAGGCATCCAGGTGAGAGAAGCATGGAAAGGCTGTGCAATGAGGGGCCAGGAAGGCCTCAGAGTGGGCAAAAGGGCCCACAGGCCTCCACCCCAACTACACCCTGCACACAGAAACACACACGCCTGCTCCTGCAGAATGACTCTGTTTACTCTGCTTCCTCGTCCAGGTAGGGTTCTCTATATCCTCAGTATGGCAAAGGCCAGTGGTTTGTAAACTTGGCTACAAATTCAAATCACCAGGGGAGCTCTGTAAAGCCCAGTGCGGAAGCCTCACCTTAGTTAAATCAGAATCTCAGGGGAGGGGATGCAGAAATCAACACTTTTTAAAACCTCACAGGTGATTCCACCCTGCAGCCAAGTGAGAACCATTATTGGAGGCAGAAGATCTCACTTCTTCCCAAATGGCAGCTGCCTTCCTGCTAGAAAGTGTGAAAAAGCGTAAGTCGCTTAGTTGTATCTGACTCTTTGTGACTTCATGAAGTATAGCCCATGAGAATTCCATGGAATTCTCCAGGAAAGAATACTGGAGTGGGTAGCTATTCCCATCTCCCGGGAATCTTCCCACACCAGGGATCAAACTCGGGTCTCCTGCACTGCAGGCAGATTCTTTACCATCTGAGCCACCAGGAAAAACAGAAACGGTTTGATTTCTTATTTTGTTACCGATTCTCCCAAGTGAGATCCCCCCACCCACGACAGGTGTGTGTGTGTGTGTGTGTGTGTGTGTGCACATGCTCAGTCTCTCAGGCATGTCTGACTCTTTGTGGCTCCATGCACTAAAGCCTGCTAGGATCCTCCGTCAGTGGAACTTCCCAGGCAGGAACATTGGAGTGAGTTGCTCCAGGGGGTCTTACTGACCCAGGGATCCACATGAGTGTCCTGCATTGGCAGGTGGGATATTTACTGCTGAGCCACCTGGGAAGCCCCTCTTCCAGCTGTGGCTCGTGCCAGTAGAATGTGCTCTAGAGGACACTGTTTGCTCTGAAAACCCTCCATAGCACTGCTGAATATGATTCCTGGCAACTGGGGCCCGGGGATGTTCTCACAGGACCAGCCCAGCTGTGCTGCCTGTGGCTCCAGATTGTAATTCCGGGCTTAGCGTCTCTGCATTGGACCCCTCAATGCCATCTTGAATCACAGCACGGGGGGCAATGATCCTGCACTTGGCCCTCCAAGCTGAGATGTCAACGCAGCCATTTCACACCAGGGAGTCTTGTCTGATGGGCTGGGTGTGAGGCCTCTTCACGAACCACCAGTTTGAGCAAGTGAAACTCGACTCAGCACAGAGAAACAAAAGGTTAGACTTTATTTTATTAGCAAGCTTTTACTCCCAGGGAATTGCTGATGGGCTTTGTTGGTGACTGTTTCATTGCAGCCCAGCCTCATGGAATGTTAAGGGCCCCTACTTACATTTAATGACTGTTTCCTTTGTTACCTGTGGAGATAATCCTGATGAAAAAGAGACTAATTTCTCTTCTATTCCTGAAGGTCCGAAAGGGAAGGTATTGATATAATCAGTTTTATTTTGTTGTTGTTGTTTTTTTTTATAACCCATAGGGTAGCACCCTATTGTCTGGGGCTTGACGTTGCTCCTGAAATAATGGGAGCCCCTGGCACCCTTCATTTAAGGAAGACAACTGGGTATTATTTAACTAGGAAAGGAAAACACCTAGGCGTCAGGGTCCACAGAGAACCAGGTCTGGGCTCTCAGGTGACAGGCTAAGACGGCCTAGTCACTATGGAAACAGTGTGTCTATGCTTGTGAGGCAGGAAGGAAGTAGGTGGGTACAGATATGGAGATAAATAGGATCCCTCAAAAACTGTTTTGAACCAGCTAAAATCAAGATGGTTCTGAGTATGGTCTGGTCTCTGACTTCTCGCTCATTATGTCTTCGTTGTAACATGAAAATTCACTCCCCTCTCACCATGACAGGCGCTGTGATAGTTCCAAGGCTGCCCATAGAAGGGCACAACGTGAAGGGAGGTCTGCCTGCTCAGTGTTCAAAAGCCAATAGAGAGGCTGGGCTGATGGAAAGGAACGTTTGCTTCATTTGGATGCTGGTGTGTGTGTTGTGGGGAGGCTAGACTCCTGTCTAAAGGCTGACTCCTCATCCCTTGACAATCAGTGGACAAGAGCTTTTTATAGACAGAGAGGGCTACAGTCAGTATTGTAAACTATAGACAGAAACAGTACAATTAGGATTGAGTGCATTTATGATTTTTATTTATGTATTTTATTTATATTTTATTATTTGTACTAAAAATATTTCTATTCTTTTTATTCAGATGGTTTTCATATATGGGAAAAATTCTGAAGTTAGTTATTTTCCGCTTATACTGATGTGCACTTATTAGTTCCCTTAAATTTATTTATTTGAGAGATAAAGAAACCAGAATTTTACTTCTTGCTTATGTACTTTTCTCTATGCATCAGTTGCTGGGTAACTGCCTTCATGCCCCTAGAAGAATGTGCTTTGGTCCTTCCTCTTTCCCTCTCTTATCAAAACAAGATTACTCCAGGAACAACCTAGGAGTAAAACAGATGCTAGGGAGTTTGGCGCTGTCATCTAAGTAGCTTGGCTGACTTTGTCCATCATTTATGCTCACCTCCACTGGTCAGTACTGGCCATTATCCCTGTGTATCTCAGGCAGTGGGGGAAGCATAGTTCTCCCTTTGGTCCTGAGAGACAGAGAAACTTTTTGAGTCACAGTAAATGCTTTTAGAGGCTGCAGTGCCCTCCTCTTTCTGGTGGGGTGTAGGTATTCTTGTCATTCATCATGCATGTGCTTTCTAAGACGTCCTATGGGCAGGGCATTGAGTGGGCACTTGAGTCCAAAGGAGTGGACCTTCCCTGCTTTAAGAAGCCTATGGTCCAGGCACTGAGAACCAGTGCAGATCCAGCATTTGTAACTCTTAGCTCATTTTTAGTAAGCTAAAAATAGAAATAACAGGCTTATTTCTCCATTATCTGTTAAAGATTAATCTGCATTTTACCTTGTAAATAAAGTAGTGAGGGACTGGCATCTAGTAGATAGTCAAGCAAATACAGCTGAGAGATAAGTAAAAGCTGTTCTTGTGTAAAGTGTGACCAAAGAACCTAATTCTGACCAAAAATTTATTCTACAGTATGTTGTTATGTACACTAGGCCATTTTTGGTCCTTTAAGCTGAGATATACTTTGGGGTTGTGCTTTCTTGGCCTCGTGGTTTAAAAAATCCCTCTCTTTGCGGTGCAGTTTGATTTCCCACCATTGTGATGTACTGTTCTTGCTTCCAGGCTTTGACAGCACAGCGTTCTAACTGTTCTATCCAACATGACTCTGGTGACCACACTCCAGCTTTCTCTAAAGAAGCCATTTGCCCCAGCAAAGTGTCTTTATGCACATCTATCCTCCTAGTTCTAAATGCATCAAGCACATCAGAAATGCTGATGCAGTGATTACTCTTTGACTTTCTGTTGGTGACTCTAAAATAATACCTGAAGGTACAGAGAGAGGCAGCCCAAAGTGGCAGGAAGTTCATGGGCTTTGGGACCAATATCTGGGTTCAAATCTTCCCCCATTTTAGAGAATTCAAAATTTTATGTAAAAAGATAAGAATAATATATACCTTACAGTAGTACTGTAAGGATTTGTGAGATGATAAAAGGATATTGTTACACATTTGGTAAATAGTAACTATAACAAAGCCACTGGTGTGTTTTTCGTGTGAATATTGGTGCTTCATTTGCTGTGTGCTGCTGAGAAAGCCGGCTTTTCTTTAGCAATACTTTTTGTTCTTTTAGGGCTTCCCTGGCGGCTCAGATGGTAAAGCGTCTGCCTGCAATGCGGGAGAGCCAGGTTTGATCCCTGGGTCAGGAAGTGCCCCTGGAAATGGAAATGGCAAGCCACTTCAGGATACTTGCCTGGGAAATTCCATAGACAGAGGAGCCTGGCGGGCTACAGTCCATGGGGTCGCAAAGAGCTGGACATCACTGAGCGGCTTCCCTTTCCTTCTTTCCCTTTCTTTGTTCTTTTAAGACCACCGTCTGAAATTCACAAAATCTCTATTAATCTGTATGTTGTAATTACAGTACTTCTTTACCAAAACAAAACCACTTTCTTTTCTCGAGGAAAAATGAATTTTTAAAAAAAAAATCACCCGTAATCCCACGATAAAGAAATGATCATTATTATCATTTTGAAATATTTTCTTTTAATGCTTCTTGTTTACTGCATTCTTGTGCAAAATTGGTATAATGGTTTCATGTCATTACATGAATATTTCTGGTTGTCTTAGTTTGGGTTTGCTGAAGCTAAAGTCTAGGATGAGAGTTTGAATGCAATAGGTTATTTGGGAGGGGGTCCCAGGAAACACTGGTAATGGAGGGGGAAGTGGGACAAGAAAGGGAGAGAGGGCCGCACAGGATGTGTTATCAGGTATGTTCCAGGCTGGGTTACTGGAACACAATCCTGCTGGGAAAGGAGCACAAGCCTCAGGGTTAGCATCCCTGCTTGAGGGAGTCAGGTATTTATACACCAGCTCCTGTCTGTCTGTTGACTGAAGGCTGCTGAGGGGGAGAGCAGAGGAAGAAGTTAAATTCCGCAGCACTCCTGGCTGCCTTGTGCTTTAGCAGAGCTGACTCAGGAGGCAGACAAAGCCCTCAGGCACAGTTGCAGGAAGTCAGGCTAGGGTGACAGGGAAGGACCCGGGGCAGATACTGACAACATTGGCTCACCCGTGTTACTCAAACAGTCTATTTTCACACTGACTATTGGTAGTTCACAGTGGATGAGTGCCTCCTCGAGGGTTATGCTCCTGCAGGAGACATAAGAGATGTCGGTTCCATCCCTGGATCAGGAAGATCCCCTGGAGTAGGGCGTGGCAACCCCCTCCAGTATTCTTGGCTGAAGTATCCCATGGACAGAGGAGCCTGGTGGGCTACAATCCATGGGGTCACAAAGGGTCGGACATGATTGAAATGACTTCACACACACAGGCTGTTAATGCAGGTGGTCCTGCCCAGGAGTCCTATGGTCCTGAAACTGACAGGTCCTTAAGCTGGGAGGAAGCTTACAGGTGTAAAATGGCTTGGAGAGGTGAAACTTTTAACTAAAGTCATCCATCCAGTAGCTGGAACTACTGACTAGGTGGACTTTGATCACACTTGGGTGATGATTAGATCTTTTGTTACCGGACCCTAACTCATTCATCTTTCCAAAATTCTATTTCCTTTTATCACAAGATAGCTTGCAGGATGTCCCAGGGACCTCTCCTTTGCTTTTTGATCATGGTGATTCCAGTGTGTATAGCTACATTTGTTGGCCCTTGAGGAAAAAAGGCAAGAAGGAATATGGGTGAGATTAATGTAAATAATAATAAAGTAGCCAGCCATCTCCTTAAGGCAGGGCAGAGAGGCTGAGTAAATTGCCCACATCACACAGCTAGTAAGTGGTAGAGTGGGAACACAAACTAGGCCATCTGTCTCCCCAGCCTGTGTTATCTTGTATGCAAATGCTGTACGGAGCTCCTTCTATTGGGACACTTGTTCTTAAGTGCAGGGAGGTGATTCTAAACACACCTTTGGTCTTGTTGGCAGAAGTCTTTCAAAGGAAATTCAAGCTCTTGCTGTTGGAGATGATGCATGTGAACGATCTCTGTAATCAAGCTTTAGGGTGGTGGCTCTCAGAGTCTGCCCTGGTGGCTCAGAGGTTAAAGCCTCTGCCTGCAGTGCGGGAGATCAAACTAGGCCATCTGTCTCCCCAGCCTGTGTTATCTTGTATGCAAATGCTGTACGGAGCTCCTTCTATTGGGACACTTGTTCTTAAGTGCAGGGAGGTGATTCTAAACACACCTTTGGTCTTGTTGGCAGAAGTCTTTCAAAGGAAATTCAAGCTCTTGCTGTTGGAGATGATGCATGTGAACGATCTCTGTAATCAAGCTTTAGGGTGGTGGCTCTCAGAGTCTGCCCTGGTGGCTCAGAGGTTAAAGCCTCTGCCTGCAGTGCGGGAGACCTGGGTCCAGAAGACCCCCTGGAGAAGGAAATGGCAACCCACTCCAGTACTCTTGCCTGGAGAATCCCATGGACAGAGGAGCCTGGTGGGCTACAGTCCACGGGTCACAAAGAGTCGGACACTACTGAGTGACTTCACTTTCACTTTCTCAGAGTCTGGCTCTCTAGACCTGCAGCATCCTTACCACCTGGGAGCTTGTTAGAAATGCAGATCCCCCCGTGCTCCCTCTAGACCAGTTCTATAAAGTTAGAAACTCTGGGGATGGGGTTAAACAAGCTCCAGAGGATTCTGATGGAAAGAGGAGTTGGCTTCTACTTTAAGCCGCTCCTCCCACTGGCGTTGTTCCTTCAATGTTAACTTTCAAAAGGGGTCCAGACTTTATGAAGTTAGTTGTTGCCATCTGTATGTGAAGTCTGAGGTAGCTTAGTGATTTATTTGTGTACCTCACTTGCTGAGCTGGGAAAGTGAGAATGAGTCCAGCTAGGAAGTGGCACCCATAGAGAAAAACCTTTTCACCTGTTCTTTGGGTATTTGCTTTCTTCTCAAATTTTGTCTGCTTTTGAAACTTGTAAATGATGCCAGTAACTAGCTTATTGACTTTTATACAAATGGCCTTGACATGGAAAGTGGGGTCTGGCTGCTCACCTCTCAACAGCCAATAAAGAAGCAAAGTTGGTGGAAAGGAAAGTTTGCTTTATTTTGGACGCTGTCACGGGGGTAGCGGGGAGGGCAGATGCCAGTCCAAAGTCTCACTCCCTACCCCTGCGCCCCAACAATCAGTGGGCAAGAACTTTTTTAGACCAATGGCAGGGGCTCCATGGAGAAATGGCACAGTCAGCTCTGATAGTCATCCTGAAATTGGTCACTGGCAGTCTGACTAGTATCATCTTGATTGCTTTAGATACAGCTAATCTTTGGGTCCAGGGCTGATTTCTTCTCATTTCCTTGAGGCAGTTCTCAAAATTGTAGTAGCTTATATCATAGCTCGGAGAAGGCAGTGGCAACCCACTCCAGTACTCTTGCCTGGAAAATCCCATGGATGGAGGAGCCTGGTAGGCTGTAGTCCATGGGGTCACAAAGAGTCGGACATTTACTGAGTGACTTCACTTTCACTTTTCACTTTCATGCCTTGGAGAAGGAAATGGCAACCCACTCCAGTGTTCTTGCCTGGAGAATCCCAGGGACGGGGGAGCATGGTGGGCTGCCGTCTTTGGGGGGAGGGGAGTCACAAAAAGTCAGACACGACTGAAGCGACTTAGCAGCATATCATAGCTACAGTCTGATCATAGTATAGTTAACTTCTTCTACCTGGCCAGGGTTTTAGTATCTACAAGACAGCTCACAGGATATGGTTTCAAATAGGAGGAACTGAAGGAGGAACTAAGGGTCCTTGAATTTGCCTATTAACTAAACTGTTGTTTTGTCCTGTTTGACTGTTTTCCTTTGCGTTTGTGTTTTCTCACTTTTATTAAACTTATGGCCACCTCATGCGAAGAGTTGATTCATTGGAAAAGACTCTGATGCTGGGAGGGATTGGGGGCAGGAGGAGAAGGGGACAACAGAGGATGAGATGGCTGGATGGCATCACTGACTCGATGGACGTGAATCTGAGTGAACTCCGGAAATTGGTATTGGACAGGGAGGCCTGGCGTGCTGCAATTCATGGGGTTGCAAAGAGTTGGACATGACTGAGCGACTCAACTGAACTGATGCTTTGGCTAAATTTTTCCTAAAGACAAAAGGCCATTGGAGGACCTGGGGGGAAGGCACAGAGGGTCCTACTACATTTCAACATCATTGGGGTTTCAGTGTTTTCACAGTTCAGTTTGGACTTAAGGTCTAAGAGGAATCATACATTATGGCTAGTGGTGATTATAAATTTTAGAAAAGAATATTTTTCTATTTCTGTAAGAAATTTAAAACTATAGCAGAAGAAAGGAATAAGGATTTCTTTCTATTAGCCACATATACTTGCTGATATTTTGGTTGTTTCTTAGTGTTTCCCCTAGAAATCTTTATGCACACCTGCATACAACCATATTCTTTTCTATAAAACCAGAAGTTTTGAATCCTGAGTCTTAGTTTTCTGTAGTTTACACTGGACATTAAATAGTCTTTGAAACATGGTACTATAATTTGTGCACCCTTTCATTTTTGTTTAACACAGTTTATTTCTGATTATGATGTGATGTGTATCCACAGCCATGCTTCTGGTACACTGTTCCTTTATCTATATTCCCAGAACTAGGATAACTGGTGAAAGGCCACATTGTTTTCCATAGGGTTTGGAATTTGCCCCCTTAATAACTGTTTGTGTGCTTATTTCACTCTCAACTTTGAGTTCCTGAATTACATTTTTTTCTCAGTCTTAAGTTAAAAATACTATCAAACAGTTTGAATTTATTTGACTTAGAGAGATGGAACTGTTTGTGTCTATTGATCATCATTTTTTGGCATTGCCTTTCTTTGGGATAGGAAAGAAAACTGACCTTTTCCAGTCTGGTGGCCAGTGCTGAGTTTTCCAAATTTGCTGGCATATTGAATGCAGCACTTTCACAGCATCATCTTTTAGGATTTGAAGTAGCTGAACTGGAATTCCATCATCTCCACCAGCTTTGCTCTTAGTGATGCTTCCTAAGGCCCACTTGACTTCACATTCAAGATGTCTGGTTCTACGTGAGTGATCACAACATTGTTATCATCTCAACTGTGAAGATCTTTTTTGTATAGTTCTTCTTTTTATTCTTGCCACCTCTTCTTAATATCTTCTGCTTCTGTTAGGTCCATACCATTTCTGTCCTTTATTGTGTCCATCTTTGCATGAAATGTTCCCTTGGTATCTAGTTTTCTTGAAGAGATCTCTAGTTTTCCCATTCTGTTGTTTTCCTCTACTTCTTTGCATTGATCACTGAGGAAGGCTTTCTTATCTCTCCTTGATATGGGGAACTCTGCATTCAACAATTGTCCATCTAGTCAAAGCTATGGTTTTTCTAGTAGTCATGTATGGATGTGAGAATTGAATTATAAAGAAAGCTGAGTGCCAAAGAAATGATGCTTTTGAACTGTGATGTTAAAGACTCTTGAGAGTCCCTTGGACTGCAAGGAGATCCAACTAGTCCATCTTAAAGGAAATCAGTCCTGAATATTCATTGAAAAGATTGGTTCTGAAGCTGAAACTTCAATACTTTGGCCACCTGATGAGAAGAACTGACCTATTTGAAAAGACCCTGATGCTGGGAAAGACTGAAGGCAGAAGAAAAAGGGGATGACAGAGGATGAGAGGGTTGGATGGCAATACCGATTCAATGGACATAAGTTTGAGTTAACTCCAGGAGTTGTGAGGGACAGGGAGGCCTGGTGTGCTGCAGTCCATGGGGTCACAGTTGGACCCAACTCAGCAGCTGAACTGAACTTTCCATCTACTTGTTTTTGAATTGTCTGTTAATGGATTTTTTCCTATGGGCATTTATAGTTTTTAAATAACTTGCTATAGTGTTTATAATACTTTGCCAGATTTTCATTTGTACTGTAACTTAGTTGAGGTTTTCCATTATATATCATTAATTATATTGAGCCTCTTTTTCTCCTGTTGCTTTTGTAATATCTTTATTACAATCCTGGCATCATCTAAAATTCTATAAACATTTTAATTCTTTTACCCTTCCTTTTCTAACAACAAAGGCAGCTAGAATTTAGTTTAGTATTCAGTATAAGGTAGGCTCCATTTCCCCCCCCCCCCCGCAAACTGTCTCCTTTCCTATCATGGTTTATTGAATAATTATACTCCTCAGTTCTGAACCAAAGTGCCCCTCCTTTTTTTCCTAAGCAAGCAGCTTATGAACAGCTTCCTTTATCTAATTAGTGTCCTGCACGTTTGCAATCTACCAGTAACATCCCCACATTTTCCCATATTCCTTAAATGACAGCTGTGTTGCAACTGCATGGAGCTCCTTCTGACCCGAGTCTATGACCAGGTCTCCCTCCCACTCTCTGTGTGACTCTCACTGTATATCCTGATACCCAGTTGTGACAAACTTCATGTGTACAAAAAGGATGATTTTATTTAATTAATGGGGAAACTACTCTTGAACATGTTTTGCTTCTGCCTTGGACACACAGCCTGGAGTAGAGTGTGTATTTGACAAGCCCCTTTCCTTCCCTGGTGGCTCAGATGATAATCTCCCTGCAGTGTAGAGGACCTGGGCTTGATCCCTGGGTCAGGAAGATCCCCCAGAGAAGGAAATGGAAGATGTAATTAAAAAGTGAATAGGGTACAGTTCCAAGTCTCTAGAAGCCCATGGTTTTAAGACCTGCAGACTCCAGTCAGGGCAGGCTATGTAAATTACAGGATGCAGTGCAAAATGGAAAAAGGAGGGCCCCTTGTTTAAAAATTATCTCAAGAGGGTGAAAACAGGACACTAACCAAGTGGTTCAGTTTAATGAATGAGAAGTGGCTAGAGTATAACAGAAATATGAGTCACCTGGATGAGGATTGACCTTAAGGTGGCTACAACTGAGCTGACCCAGTGGATAGCTCCCCTAAATGGACCTTGACTTTTTAAGACCAGAGAGCATTAAGAATTACTTTCTCATTTTGACTTATCTGTAAGTTACCAAGAGTTTCCCCCGCAGCACATCCTTATCACCTGCCTCTGGAGCTGTGGCACCTGCTGTGGGGGGACATGGAGGCACACTGTCCTCACTTCCCTTCAAGGACTTGTTGTTCAGCTGCTGGAAGGGCTGCCAGTGGGCAGTCTTCAGTCACCAGTTTCCTGAAGGCAGCCTCTATGCAATGTCCTGTCGAGGTAAAGGTATAAATCCCTGGCCAGTGGACATGTCAAGATAACGCTGAAGGGCTATCTTCACTCCAAAGCCCCCACAGGGTCAGGTAAGGTTGCCTGGCCAGTATTCCAGCTTGACTTTTTCCCTCTGTATCCTTATCCCATTTCTTCCCTCTTCATTCCACAAGTGTGGAATGCCAGGGGCACCCCAGTACACATCCCAACACTTAGCAGCATCCACGTCTACATCCCAGAGAACCAACCTGCACGAGGTATCAAAAAACATTCCAGTACTTGGGGAGGACTTTTATTTGAACATTATTGTTTATATATATAACATTTTAAACTTGCCAAATAAAAGGGCGGAAACAAGTATTTGTGAATGTGGTTACCCTTGGTTAAAAACTCTTAGTCTTAAGTTGTCTGACCAAAATGAAAGTTATATATTAATAATGAAAGAAAACTATCATGTTGAATTATATGAAAGTACCATTTTATAGGTTAAAAAAAGGCTGAATGTTAGCAGTTACATACACATAGTTCAATCTAACAGAAAAACTCCATTAGCATTTAAATTTAGAGAACTTTACACTTATTAATAACTCATGGATAAAATATATAATTAATCAAATTAGAAATCAGAAACTACATAATACTATGGTTATTGATCAGTGCCAAGTACCAAAACTTGTAGGTTGCAGCTAAAGTGGGACTTGGCGGGGGGGGAAGGCTCTATGTAATTATAAAAAGAAGTAAGTTAAAAATTAATGTTTCTAATTTAAGAAATTAGAGGAAGAAATCTCAAATGTAGAGGGAAAGAAAGAATAATATAAACTAGAAAACAAAAACATCAGAGAGATTCAATCAAGCCAAAAAAATTGATTCTTTGAAAATAGGAAAAGTCATGTAAGACTATTCATAAAAAGAAAAGACTCAAAGAAAATTAAAAAGCATTAAACAACAATTAGAGATGCTGCAGAAATTAAACATATAAGATATTGTGAATAACCTTATGCTAATCAAGCTTAACATTCACAGAAACAGATTCACTCCTAGAGAAATGAAACTTAACCAAAATTGACTCTGTAGAAATAAACTGAATAGTCCTAAAATAATCACCAGAAATTAACCAGACTTTGATGGTTACACAGCATACTGAATATGATTACTGCCACTGCAACTGTATCTTTAAAAACAGTTGTGTGGCAAATTGTTACATATATTTTATGATAAAAAATGTAAAAAATCCTCAATCTAGAAGATAATTGATCATACATATTTTCTTATTTACCAAATCACCTACAAGCTCTCATATTTTCAAAAAGTATATTTTCTCTTCCTTCTCTTTTAAAATAAATAATGTCCGTTTTTTTTTCCCCCTGGAGGAAGGATGCCCTGCTCTCATATAATGTCACTTAAACTAATCCATATTTTTTGTTTTTCCCATTTTCTCTGTACTGTTTTAACCAGAGGTCTTTGAATAGGATAATGGAGCCCAGTTCTGTTAAAAGAAGAGGTGAGACAAAAAGGCAACTTCACATAGTCTTCAGGTAAATAGAATCCTGTCTTGTACAACTGAACAGCAGGATGTAATTTGAGGAGAAGCAAAAATCATCTGTGATGACTTCAGTTTGTACCTTAGAGAATGAGCTTCGGCTCTGGAGTCTCTCAAGGCACAAAACCTGGTAGACAGCTTTTACTGGTGGCCTGCATCTCTGATTTGGATAAGAAAAAAAAATAGTATTATATACAAATAAAAATCCTTTTGCAAGAGCTTGGAATCAAATTAAGATTTTGTATCTATAAATATTTGTTGCTGGTATAAGGAATATATAATACAGCTCATGCAGTACAAAAACTATTGGATAAATGCCTTCAGAATAGATGTGACCTTATGGTAGAATTGCAGTGCTGACTCCGAAATTAAGTCTGAAGACTGTCCATTGAAAGCCTTTATAGTTAGCTGGTCACTGTGAGTGCTGTCTGGCTATTTTCTTTTGAAGTGCACCTGAGGACAGAAAAAGACAAAAACAACATGTTAAGACGTTTTAAAGTCCTCCTCTCTAAGGCAGTGTATTTCTAGGTTTCCCCAGTGGTCTAGTGGTAAGAATTCACCTGCCAAAGCAAAGAGACATAGGTTCGATCCCTGGTCCAGGAAGATCCTGCATGCCATGAAACAACTGGGCTCATGCACCACAACTACTGAGGCTGTGCGCCGCAGCTACTGAAGCCTGAGCACCCTGGGACCTGTGCTCTGCAACAGGAGAAGCCACCACAACGAGAACCCCGAGCACCCTGAAGAGCCCATGGTCCACACTTGCCACAACTAGAAACTGCATGCACACAGCAACAAAGACACAGTGCAGCCAAAAATAAGTAAACACAATTTTAAAAGTTGACCATCTGAAAGCTTGTTCTCTTAAGAGCATTGACCACATGCAGAAATAATGTCAAGAAGATACTCAACTGGGATGGGAATCAGGATAAGTATTTCATTATGCCTTTCCATAGCGGTGACCTGAGCCAGGGGCAGGCCTGAAATCCAACACTGAGGTTCTGCCACGCTGTGAACCTGGGTGATGGTCCAGCCTTGGCTACCATGTGACAGAAGGAGTAGTGTTCTCAGACTTGACACAGAACACAGTATCTAGGGCAGCCCTCGGCCTCCTCAAGTAATTGCCCCTCTGTGATCCCTGGACCAGGCGACCTTGGGTGAGCCCTGGACCCAGTCTCCTCATCTATGATATGGATAAAAATGGACCATCATGAGATTAAGTGAAATCATACATGTGAGACCAATGTACAATAAATTATAAAGAACAACACAAATGTGACTTACCATTAATATTGTTAGAGTAGGTCAGGATTACTAGACCAGGAATATAAGATTTCTAGTTCTATGACCTATGTTTACTTCTATATGTATGTTACACTTGATTTAAAACATTCATTGAAATAAAGGATTTTTAATTTTGTTATCTGTTGCAAACTTAGCTTAACAGCAGTTATATATTAGTACATAGGGCCATCTTCCTTCTAAGGGGTCTTAGTTTTCTCACCTGTAAAATGAGGGTGTTGAATTCTATTATCTTATATGGACTATCTAAAATTCTGTGATCAATTTCCCATTACTCAATGTCTTGATAATATACAGTAGTGACAGTTTTTAAATGAAGACTTTGACACATAGGTGGGGACACTTTTCTTTGATGTAAAATACCTAAACTCAAAAGACCAAAAGGGTTTGAGAGATTCCTGGTTGTTCTGTGGCTAGGTTATACAGGAAATCACAAATGACTATCAAATGTTCAGAATTAAGGTTTGCTGGGAGACACACTAGAGTGGTTGAAAGCACTCTGATTTTCAGGCATAAAAATAAATATAGGGCTCCAAGTGCAGCTACTGTATATCTGCATACAATATAAGTACTTTAAAAAGTTCCAAATACAGACTGTCATCCCTGAACCTAAATTTGAATGACTCTGTCAACTATTCACCCAGTTCTGTGACCCTGTGCAATTTCCTACCCTTTAACAGTGGAAGGTACAGCTTTTCATTTCTCCATTTCTGAAGAGGAAGAATGAGATGAAACAGGGACAGATGGAACTTAGGCTATATTTTAGATAAACTTTTCACAAAGACATGTTTTCTTTAAGCAATATTTTAAATATTACACAAGTAATTTTATTCTACATAAAAGTGAAAATCTGGGAAATGCAGAAAAGTATAAAAAAGGAAATATGACCCATGATTTACTGTCCAGAGATAAAGTTTCAATGGGAAGCTTCATTCCACCCTGAGCCATGCATCTCAAGGGGTGAGAACACCAGACCTTCCCTCCTTCCATCAACCCCACTCCCACCTTGTTCCAGAAAGAATTACAGGAAGCTACATGGCATTGGCTAAGTCCCTTAACCAAACCTCAGTTACCACATTTGTAGGACCTGACCATTGTTAGGAAGATGCCACGTGACCTGAATGTTATCCATTGAGAACCCTTCTCACACTCTGTACACTGCTTAGTACTTCACACACATCATCTCTGAGAAAGTGCTTTGTAAACCTTCAAGCACCATTCTGACTATGGAGTTAGGTATTGTGAGTTCTTGATTTGTCTGATGACTATTTCATCTTCTAGTAGGTAGAGGAAGCATGGGAGGTAACTGGACCTAAGTCTAAACAACAGAGAATTAGGGAGAAAGGAACAGTATCAGATAGGTATTTTCTTTACAGATTAGAAAACAGAAGAGACTCACACTTTTCCATGGTAGATCTTAGACCCAAAATATTCCAAAAAATTTTTCCTTGAACTCTAAAATTTACTGGATGTCCCTTGATAGCACTTGATTACAAATGTACTGAGCACCAAGCAGAATGAAATGTAAAGGTTCTGCAAGATGAGAGTCTGTGCTCCATGAGAATCAGAATCCTGAGTCCAAGCATGTGGGAAGTCCAATCTGCCATCTCTCACTTATGCACATGAGTGAGCACACATTGTGACCCCACCTCACCACTGCTGCATATTTTCAGCAGATCTGCCTGCCACCTGTCACATGTCATTAAGACCCAGTCATGAAGCTTAGTTTCTGGAAGCTTTCAATTGAAAAGGGCACAGAGTGCTTGTTACCAGACCCCTGTTAAGTGTTAAGAGTGAACCCTGGAGACGAACTTTAATTACAGCTCTCTGCAGCAGGCTCACCTGTTTTGCTTTTTCAGTGAGAGCAGCAGCCTCGGTCTCACCCAGTTGTAGTGCCATCTTGTAAAACAGACTGGTTTTTTTGTGCAGCAAAACATGTGGCTTATCATATTCTTCCAGTTTCCCTGAATCCAAGACCTGTTAATCAGCAGAAAAAAATAAAACCCATAGTATACAGTTTTTGCAATAAAGTATTATAACTCAGACAATATTTTGTAAAGGGACAGGAGAAGAATAGAGAAAATTTATTTGGGTGGTAGACCTGGCTGATGTTTTAATGGTTTGATTGCCTCATTCTACTAGGAAGACAAAGGCCTAACCTGACCTTTTATTATAACATTATAGGAAAGAAAGAAAAATGAAAGTTTTCAGCAGCGTGAAATATTTTAAATTCTGCCAAGGGGATTTAGGGTGGTTATCATTAGTCTTTTAGCTTAAATTCTGAGCTTTGAAGGCTATTTATACAGATATACAGAGTTGGGAAATTTCCTGGTTCAAGAAAACCAAACTCAATTTATCTAAAAAGCAGGTTAATGTCAGACAAACCAGATGGCAGTGACCTGACAGCAAATTAATTGTCAAGTTGTTTTGATAGAATCCAAACAAGATTTGGGGAAAAAGTAAATGTCTCCAGAATTTCAAAGGGTTGTGAACTAAACAAGTGCTTGTAGTATCACTAAACAGAGGATGTTGCAACCATCAAACCACCACAACTCTGGGAGCTGCTGATGGACAGGGAGGCCTGGCATGCTGCAGTTCATGGGGTCGCAAAGAGCTGGACACAACTGAGCTGAACTGAAGAGGGGCAGAATACCTTGTCTGAGAGGTTAAGATGCTTCTTCAGCTTAACTTTGCAGTTTATTACTCTCAGAGTGAAAGACTGGCAAAAGGAGCTGCTACATAGCAGCATTAGCAGAATTGCACTGTACAGAAGAAATCTCTAGAAATTGAATTTTTTCTTTGAATAAGGCTAAAGAAGCAAGTAAGAACTGAGCTTCAAATTCTAATGCTCACAGCCTACACATTACCCGGGTGGATAGCCCAATCTGAGCTGCAGAGGGTTTGAATCTGATTTCACAAATTGTCTTTCTTTGCTCCTTTTTTCTTTCTTTCTTCAGGGGCCTGTCGTTTGGCCCTTTTGTGCACACTGATATTCCCCTAGCTGAAAATTAAAATGGAGAGGAGGGGCTCTTAACTCTGCCTTTCTATTTATTAGTGACTTTGCGTAATGATTTTACAGTAGAAAAGAGAGTCTGAAACCACTGGCTTAAATGACATAGCTATAAAAATACTTCTGATGTTAGGTGGTACTTAGTTTTTCATTTAGGTCATATTTAGAGTGACTGTATCTTAAGAGAATACACTAAAACTCTAAACAGGAAGCAGGTTTTTTCCATATCTAGGTATCACAGTTAATTCCATACCAGGTCATCTAATGGGAAACATTATCTCATAAAGGCCATTTTCCAGTTAATTTTTTGTTTACTCCTATGAATCATTGCGAAGGATGGCTTTCTCAAAAGAGTTCAAGAATAACTGAATCTGTCACATCCACATAGTAATTTAAATGTTCTATAATATGCTGTGTCACTTTAGATGGCCCAAATTTGTGTAGTTTTATTTAAACATAGTATAATAAAACATAACTACTCTTCTTGATGTTTAAGAAGAAGAAAAAATGCAGTTTTAAAACATAGGTCTTTATCACCTGTGGTCAATTAATCTAAGAAAGGGTAGACAAGGGTGGGGGTGGCGGGAGGTTCAAGAGAGAAGGGACATATCTATACCTATGGCCAATTCATGTTGATGTATGGCAGAAATGAAACCAGTATTGTAAAGCAATTATCCTTCTATTAAAATAAATAAATATATATTTATATATAATATATATAGTTATATGTATAACGGAGAAGACAGTCTCTTCAGAAAGTGGTGCTGGAAAAGCTGGACAGCTACATGAGAATCAATAAAATTAGAATATTCCCACACATCATATACAAAAATAAACTCAAAATGGTTTAAAGACCTAATATAAGACATGATACCATAAGACTCCTAGAGGAGAAATATGCAAGACATTCTCAGACATAAATTGTAGAAGTGTTTTCTTAGATCAGTCTCTCAAGGCAAAATAAATAAAAGCAAAAATAAACAAATGAGATCTAATCAAACTTAGAAACTTTCCCACAGCAACAGAAATTGTCAACAAAATGAAAAGGCAACCTACAGACTGGGAAAAAATATTTGCAAATAATGCCATCAACAAGGGGTTAACAAAAAGGCAAGGGGTTAATATCTACAGACAATTCACACAACTCAATTTTCCTTTGAGGGATGATTTTCTTATTTTATAAAGCCATATCCTAACATTTATAAGCCAGCAGGGAAAGAACAAAGAGAGGAGATGAAAATGAGAGAGAAGAGGAATAGAAGGAGGAAGGAAGGAAATAAAGCTAAGGAAGGAAATTACTAGATTAAATTACTAAGGAAGAAAGAACCAATCAAACCTGGAAGATACTAAATGGACATCCAGAAACCAAAACTTGACATCTGCTGTGTGTGCAGTCCAGATCTACTGTGTAAGAGACCTGCTGGTTGTTTATCTGCAGTATCTCAGCCCCCATCCACTTTTCTTTTTCTACTTTCATCTGTGATGCAGTGGCTGGGTTTCTGCAAATCACATTTCAGAGTACCCTTGGCCTGCTGGCCCTTTGTTAGGTTCTGCCAGTAGCCGGCACTTGAGGGAGACTTGGAGGTGGGAGTCGGAGCCAGTGGTTACCTGGTTTCTGTAACTCCTGCAGCAACATTGCCTCAGCAGTGAGATGTAACTCCAGCTCCCAACTCCTGTTCACACATGGAGAACCAGCCCCATCCTGCTCCCTCACAAATACAACCAGCACCTAGACAGGGACCTCTCCTTGGAGGTCTGAACACTGACTCTTCAGAGCTTCTCCTCTGAGTTCTTCGGTCTGGAGATCTCTCCTAGAACATGATAGCTTCTTCCTAAAATTATTACCCCAGTGTTTCATTTTTCTAGCCCTTTGATTTCTATGTAGCAAATTTCCTGTATTAAATCCTTTCTATTGAAATACTTTGTTTTTCTCATTAGGCCCTTTCTTCTCATGGACTCACCTCTGACAGCAACAGCTGTGAAATTCTGCAACCTTAGCCAACAACTTCCTGGCAGTCTAAATGAGACACTAATTTTTTGATTAAGGGAAAACAAAAATGCTGAAGCAGTTGTGATTCACCCAAAATGATGGTGTTCTATCTCTCTGAAATATGAAGCCATAACTTGGATTTGGCATATTTTCAGCATTGGACATCTTTAAAAAAATGACAATTTAATAAACTTTTAACTCATTATTGATACATCATTTGTTACCTGAATGTTACTGACCAGAGATATTTCAATATTCACTGACATAACAAATCACCAGCCACAGTGTTAGTTTTTGCAAAAATCCCCTGGTCAATAGTGTGTTAATATAAAAATAGGTCAATAATGTGTTAATATAAAAATAAGAATTACTGGATATATTTTTTTCTATTTTGATTTTTTAAATTTTTTTATTTTTACTTTACTTTATAATACTGTATTGGTTTTGCCATATATCAACATGAATCCACCAAGGGTGTACATGAGTTCCCAATCCTGAACCTCCTTCCAACCTCCCACCCCATATCATCTCTCTGGATCATCCCTGCATACCAGCCCCAAGCATCCTGTATCCTGTATCGAACACAGACTGGCGATTCATTTCTTACATGATATTATACATGTTTCAATGTCATTCTCCCAAATCCTCCCACCCTCTCCCTCTCCCTCAGAGTCCAAAAGACTGTTCTATATATCTGTGTCTCTTTTACTGTCTCACATACAGGGCTATCATTACCATCTTTCTAAATTCCATATATATGTGTCAGTATACTGTATTGGTGTTTTTCCTTCTGGCTTACTTCACTCTGTATAATTGGCTCCAGTTTCAGCCACCTCATTAGAACTGATTCAAATCTATTCTTTTTGATGGCTGAGTAATAATCCATTGTATACATGTACCACAGCTTTCTTATCCATTCATCTGCTGATGGACATCTAGGTTGTTTACATGTCCTGGCTATTATAAGCAGTGCTGTGATGAACATTGGGGTACATGTGTCTCTTTCATTTCTGGTTTCCTCGGTGTGTATGCCCAGCAGTGGGATTGCTGGGTCATAAGGCAGTTCTATTTGCAGTGTTTTTAAGGAATCTCCACACTGTTCTCCATAGTGACTGTACTAGTTTGCATTCCCACCAACAGTGTAAGAGGGTTCCCTTTTCTCCACATCCTCTCC
>SJYC01146064.1:0-47482 GCA_006408675.1 Madoqua kirkii | reverse complement strand
TTTCTCATTATTAGTGTATAGGAATGCAAGGGATTTCTGTGTGTTGATTTTATATCCTGCAACTTTACTATATTTATTGATTAGCTCTAATAATTTTCTGGTGGAGTCTTTAGGGTTTTCTATGTAGAAGATCATGTCATCTGCAAACAGTGAGAGTTTTACTTCTTCTTTTCCAATTTGGATTCCTTTTATTTCTTTTTCTGCTCTGATTGCTGTGGCCAAAACTTCCAGAACTATCTTGAATAGTAGTGGTGAAAGTGGGCACCCTTGTCTTGTTCCTGACTTTAGGGGAAATGCTTTCAATTTTTCACCATTGAGGACAATGTTTGCTGTGGGTTTATCATATATAGCTTTTATTATGTTGAGGTATGTTCCTTCTATTCCTGCTTTCTGGAGAGTTTTTATCATAAATGGATGTTGAATTTTGTCAAAGGCCTTCTCTGCATTTATTGAGATCATATGGCCTTTATTCTTCAATTTGCTAATGTGGTGAATTACATGAAGTGACCAGCAAACAGTAGATATATTATTTAATAGCATATTCTGAAGTATAGTTAAGTACTGGAGTTACTGTCAGGAATGAGAGAAGAAACCAAGAAAATTAAATTACCAGAGGATCCTGTCAAATTTTGCAAGTGTAAGTTGAAGGACTGAGCATAAATGGAAACACCTGAGACTCTGCAGGTGAGGGGTCTTACCATTATCCTGTCACTGTCAACAACGCTGCTCAATCTGTTTGTGATGGTTAGCACAGTGCACTGAACAAATGTCCCATGCATTATTTTTCGTATTAACTCTTCAGTTCTAGAATTAAAGAAGTGAATTTCATTCAGTACTGACTGAAAAAGTTGACTTGAGACTTTAAAATATTATATGATATTTTTATAATGTTTTTAAAATGGACAGCTTAAGGCATAATCTTATTCCTAAAAACATAAGTATAAAAGCTCTTAGAAATTTATTATTTTTCATAAAACAATGAGAAATAGTCTTCCCTCAAAATCACTTGAAAGTATCCGAAGCTGGATTTAGGAATCTAACACCATATAACATGTCTTGGTTTCTTCTTTTTTTTTCTTGAATTAATATTAACAAGAGATACCTTTAAGGCAATGAGAGTTCTTAGAAATTTTTCTTAGCATCGCTAAAAGGTTTCCATTTACCACACTTAAATCTTGGATACCAGGTTTTATAGATCTCAGCTCATTACCTTGGATCCACATTTGATGTGGCTTCATCCATAATCAGTATCTTATTTTTTCTGAGAAGAGCCCTGGCAAGGCACAACAGTTGTCTCTGTCCAACACTCAAGTTTGACCCTGATTCTGCTAATTCAGTATCCATTTTACCAGGAAGACCTTGGATGGTTTCTTTAAGTTGTACCTGTGGATACAGAAAGAACGTTTTCCTAAACAAACTGCTACTGAATAGATAAGCCTCCTGGGCTTCCCTTGTGGCTCAGCTGGTAAAGAACCCATCTGCAATATGGGAGACCTGGGTATGGTCCCTGGTTGGGAAGATCTCCTGGAGAAGGGAAAGGCTACCCACTCCAGTATTCTGACCTGGAGAATTCTGTGGACTGTATAGTCCATGGGGTCACAAAGAGTCAGACATGACAAGAAATTTTCACTTTCACTTAGACATTAGGGCTTTGAAGTCCTCCCAACTTCTTATGTGCATGTACAGCCAGGTAATGGAGAGAGCTATTACCAATTAGTGTTCACTGAGAAAGATGCTAGAGTCTAGTCAGGACAGGAAGATTTCAGTGTCCCCTACATGTTGTGGAACCTTCTTACTTCTCAAAAAGAAAGGCTGGGCTGGAAGGAGACAGGGAAATGCAATCAACAGATGGGGAAGAGGTTTTATTAGAGCAGGACTAGCAGTAAATGAAGGCAAAGGAGAGCCCATTCACTTTAATACAAGGCCCAGGAAATGGACATATGAGCTGTCCCACAGCAAGGGCTGAACCATGTGATTCCTAATGCACACACTGCTGATGCTCAGATTTCTATCTTGGTTTTCTGTATGATGAGACATACTTTCATCCTAACAGAGACACTATCAATGTTGAACATTTAACTGCATGCTCCCAGTTTGGACATAACAGACCATATTCTTAATTTCATATATCCTAGTATCTAAGCTGTTTTGCTCTTTTAACAAAAGCAACACATCAATTATTCATTTCCAGAGCATTATCTACTGTACTCTTTTAGCCTTTGAGTGATAAAGTGCTCACTCATGTGATAAAGTCACTACTCATGTTATGTCTGTAGAGCTGCCCTTGCTTTTTAGGTGCCCCAATTGGCACTAATTTCTGATAAGCTTTCTTCAGTTGACCACCAGCTGGCTATTATTCAGCATATGAAAAATGTATTTTTGGCATATTCTGAAAAATAACCAAGATGAATTCTTAAGATTGTCTTCTTTTTGAATGTCCATATCTGCCAAGAGTGAAGGAGGACATAGGTTAAGAGAATTTTTTTTTCTTTTAATGAAAGTTCTTAAAGAATAAAATATATTGGTGCCCTCCCATTCATTTGCAGGTGAACTCTATGAGTTTGGTTTCACAGGTTTCATTTAGAATCATTTAAAAACCAGTGACTTGGGTTTTTAGTTCACTTGAAAATTGACCTCACGCTTTAGTGACAACTCTAAGAGTAAGGAATCATCTCATCATTCTGTTTCCCTATAAATTATTTCTTTATGACGTTTGTATATTTTTCAATGAAAAATATTGTAGTTTTTCTTTTTAAAAGTCATAAAGAAACAATTCCTAGAGAAACAAAGTGATGTAATGATTTCTTGCTCTAAGACATATCGACAAAGTAACAAGGTCAATTCCAGAAGCAATATATGGAAACTAATCACTTCACTTTGTGAAATGAACTCATGTTTATTTCTTTTCACAGAAAGCTTCAAATGTAGTTTAAATAAAGGTAGATCTTAGTGTTGTCTACCATTTCCACCACCTCAACATTTTCAGAATTGTGAGGCTACTAAATTTTGCCTGGTACAGATGAATTAAGTTTGGGACAAGTACTAAGGTAGCTTTTGACAGGATTTTTCTCCCGATTAATGTTTCCTCTCTGTCCATGGGAAAATGTGTTCTAAAATTCTGGAGTAATTTTAGTACCTGAGAACCTGTGAAGACAGATTTTGAACTGGGGAACAAACAGAAAAATAATTTGCCAGTACTTCCAGTTTTTTTTTTTTTTTAAGATACCATGCTATCACCGTTAAATATACCCTTGTGGTTTCAAGATCAGTGGATCATCCTATCTTTATCTTTGATCGTTAAGTATACTCACTTCTTCTCTTCTAGAATTTCACTGTAGAAAGACTCACAAATTTAAATGAAATCAGGAGTCCACAACTTCTCAAGTAGAAGGTGAAGCAGTCAGCCTAATTTAGGAAAGTAAAATCCCCATGTTGTTGGAAAGCAGGGTGGGTATGTAAAGACTGGGTGCTGAAATCCTTCAGAAATCAGAATTACTGGCAGGAAATCATCAGGCCTCAAATCTGTTTGCTCACAGTCAAAGCTCATCTGTATATTAGAGATTTCAGAGCTATCCTTGGAAGAATGACACTAAATGACAAACGTATCGATTCAAAACAACATGAACAACTGGTCATTTGGATTTGTGTAAAAAAAAAAAAAACAATGTATTTTTTTAAAGAAACAAGCCACACTTCTCTAAAATGAAGAGGTCAATCAAAATACCTATTTATCAAGGGTTACCTTTTAAAAGCAAAAGATTAAGCTAGGTCCTATGAAAGTCTGACTGTATTTTAGAAGTCTAAATACAGTTTCTGCCATCAATTTGCAAAACTAGGGCCAATACACAAATAATTTATATCAAAGTATACAAAGCAACAGCAAATTAACAAGTTAAAATCTTATGCATGCAAGGGTGAAGCAATTCACAGAAGTGGGCCAAAAGGATATATAATACAAATAACAGAAAATTCCCTAGAAATGAATATATCCATTAAAAAACTTAGCAAATCTCCAGGGTCTCTTACCTACATTCATGCTGTAGCATTAAAAGAACCTGATTGTCAATAAATAACTATCACATTCCAGTTCTATAATTTACCTTTATAGATACTTCCTTCTGAAACTTCATAGCGTTTTATTAGTGTGATCTCATTTATCTTTCAGTTAATAAGGAAAAACTACATAGTTGCCTCCACTTAGCTGATATTCCTTAAGACTAGAGGAGTAAAGTGAACATTGCAAGGTAATTAAGGTAAATAATTCACTTGGTCACTTAGTAGAATTTGAACCCATAATTATAAATTCTAGTTTAGTGGTCTATTTTAAGACAAGAAAATGTATCTAGTTGCTTTGGGTATTACAGGAAAAGCTAAAATAAAAGCATATGGCATTATCTTGTTGCTTTCCATCACTATTATATACATATTTTGATTTACTCATGTACCCATTTCATCCGTGTTCTCCTAGCAGGTAAACAAAGTCAGTTAAACCAATAAACTCTCCTTAATTACCTGAAAGTGAAAGTTCCTCAGTTGAGTACGACTCTTTCTGATCCTATGGACTATACAGTCCATGAAATTCTCCAGGCCAGAATACTGGAGTGGGTAGCCTTTCCCTTCTCCAGAGGATCTTCCCAACTCTACACTACTATAAATGTACAGAATCATATACTGATGCTAACAAGTTAATTTCATTACAAAAATTACCTCTTCTAAGGCATTCCATAGATCCTCCTCCTTATGCTCATTAAAGGGATCCAGATTTTCCTTCATTGTTCCAATGAATAAAACTGGTTCCTAAATATCCCAAAACAGGAAATGTTATTACTGTAACATCTTTCATCTTGTTTGTATGCTTACAGAACAGAATTAAAGTGCCAAAAAATATCCCCTCACAATTCACTATAATCATTAATAATAAGGCTGCAAATGCTTATTTATAAAATAGCATCTCTAAATTAAGCTCCCACTGTAGAAAGTACGCTCCAAAATATCTCTGGACCATTGGACACTAACAAAAGAAAATGTTGAAAAGTGTCACCTTAAGAAGAGAAAAGAAGATTTGATTTTTCAAAAATGCCTTCCTGGTAATGTCTTGCTATTCAGTCGCTCAGTCATGTCTGACTCTTTGTGACCCATAGACTGCTTCCTACCAATTATCTGTTTCCCCCCAAAATGAGGATATACTTATTGGAGGAACTTTACATCAAGAAAACTAGATAAACCCATTGTCAATCCTGATATGATACTGGGAAATATCAATAGCACATTTAGTTACGGTTTGTGCCTCAAAGCAAACCCATTAAATTTCCACACATTGGCACTGAAGAATGAGCTAGGATATTTTCTCCATCAGTAAAACAGCCTTTTGGGATAAGGACTCTCTCCACAGGTGTGAATGGAACATCTGCACACATAACAAAGAGAACATCAGCTCCTGGGGTCTGCAGTTCATCTGTCCATGGAGAGATCTCCTCTGATTCTGCACCAGCTGGTCCCCACGTTCTCTCACATGTGCATCAGGATGACCTGCCTCACAGAACCTCGTTACTAACTGCAAGGCCAGGAGGACCTGAAACCACTGTGACCTGTGTCATAATAACATATTAAAATAATGTTATAAATGTTAAATTAATGAATACTTCTTCCTATTCATCTGCTTTGGGAGGAACCAGTAGGTAATTACTGTGGAAATATATGCCTCTCTGGGTTTCATGAGAAAATCTTGTACATAAGCCTATGTAGGCCATTTACATTTTCCTGTGGAAGGCTCAGTAAGCCAGGTCACAAGAATATGGGCAGCAGAGAAGAGCCCAACAAGCTCCTTTCAGTGAAGGAGGCAGAAAAAGGGGAGGCACACGTGTGGGAACAAGAAGAGACCTGACGCTTCCACGAGTGCCCGGAACTACTTGGAATCACCAGCCTCAAAATCCCGCCTGGCCTTGGGGCTGGACTTTCCTCACTTCACAAAAGCCTGAGAAGAAAGATGAAGAAGACATTTCTTTTCCCTAGTCATGACGAAGAATGACACTCAGTGAGCCTCCCTCTCTCTCCCTGTTGTCTTAGTTTCAAGTCTGGTGAGAGAGAAATAGATGCAGAATTATATCTCACCAAAAAGATGTATCCCTGAGCAAAACCCAAAATTAAAGACATTATAGGGGGCGCTTCATTTGCCCAGAGTTGATTAAGTGGCTGATATACTTCCAAAGCACTGAAAATCTCTGGTCATACGACATGTCAAAATGATTATTGAAAAGCACTGAAAAATATGAGGCACAAATTTAAGGTCTCCCTTAAAAGTCTCTAATTTAGAACCAAAGACTGAACCACCATGTAAGCAATGGTAAGAGTGCCTGGTCAGGGGAATAATCCTCATTCTACATTAGATGTTTACAAAAAACTGCTTCTTGTCACTATTACTTCTAAGAGCCTAACATGCAGGTGATTTCCCTTCCTTTTAGCTATTCCCATTCGGTTTACAAAATCATGTAGATGTGGCCAGGCAAGGGGCAGAAGGCTGGTCCCCAGTATTCCATCCCCCTCCCCTAAGGGCAGCATTCTGCTTTGGGATCCAAGATGAGAGATTCTTCAAGGACTGGTTCTTGAGGAGATGAAGGGCCCAAATGGGCCGGGTTAAGGAATCAGCTTTGAATCCAGTTGGGAGACGTGAGATGGGGCTCTGCATTCAGCAATGACAAGAACATTTCTTTCCTAGTCATAGCTTATAATGACCTGAACAGTTTTACCCATCATGTTCCTCTCAGAGCAAATTTATGTCTACTAAGAGGTCTAAGCTTTGAATTATCCACCTGGTTTTTCAAGGTACACTCTGTAGAGGTATTACCTGAGCTAATCTGTCAATCTAAAAAGACATATTGGGAAATTATGTGTGTTTATTTAGCAGTATGAGATGGAATAACATAGTTTAGTAAAGCAAGAGTATTTCTCTTTGCTATGATATGCCAAATATATATTTCAAAATCAGTAAAATTTCAGTAAAAAGTTGAATGAAAAGAATGATTCTTTAGGCAGCAATCATACAGGAAAAAAAGAAGGTAAAGGTATCTAAATGGAAAGAGAAGAAGTAAAACTGTCACAGTATACAGATTACATGATATTATATATAGAAAACCCTGAAGACCATTACAAAAATTACTAAAACTGATAAATGAATTCTACAGAGTAGCAGAACACAAGATTAACATACAGATACTTGTTTCATTTCTTCACAGTAACAGTGAAATAAGGGAATATAAATTTTAAATTTTTAAAGAAAGGGAATGTAAAAATTTTTTAAATCCCTTTTAAAATAACATCAAAAAAATTAAAATACTTAGGAAGAAATCTGACCAAGGAAGTGACAGACTTACATGCTGACAACTAGAAAATATTATAAAAGGAAACTGAAGATGATTCAAAGAAATAGAAATATATCCAATAGTCAAAGAATATGGAATTATTCAAAGAAATGGAAATGATTCAAAGAAATGATTCAAATAAATGGAAATATATCCAATATTAAATGCTCTTTAATTATAAGAATATTGCTAAAATGACTATTACCCAAAGCAATCCACAGATTTAAGACAATTGTTAATCAAATTACCCATGACATTTTCCACAGATCTAGAACAAATACTCCTAAAACTATATGCAGCCATAAAGACCCACAATTGCCAAAGAAATCCTGAGGAAAAAGAACAAAGCAGGAGGCATAACCTTCCAGACTTTAGATGATACAGCTACAGTTATCAAAATGGCATGATATTGGCATGAAAACAGACAATGTATAAATGGAACAGAAGAGAGATCCCAGAAATGAACCCACACACCTACCACCAACAGTCAGTTAATCTTCAACAAAGGAGGCAAGACTATACAATGGGGAAAAGACAGTCTCTTCAGCACGTGGTGTTGGTAAAGTTGGACAGCCACGCGTAAACCAGTGTAGTTAGAACAAAAACCCTTAGACCACATGCAAAAATAAATTCAAAATGGCCTAAAGACTGAAACAAGATATAACACCATAAAACTCTTAGAAGAGAACATAAGCAAAATGTTCTCTGACATGAATCGTACCAAAGTTTCCTTAGGCCAGTCTCCCAAGGCAATAGAATAAAAGCAGTAATAAACAAAGAGGACTAATTAATGTGGCAAGCTTTTGTACACCAAAGAAAACCATAAAACAGAAAGACAACCTGTAGAATGGGAGAAAATATTTGCAAATGATGAGACCAACTAGGCTTAATTTCCAAAATATACAGACAGTTCATTAAACTCAACAACAAAACCCCAAACAACCCAATCATAACTGGGGCAGAAGACCCAAACAGACATTTTTCCATAGAAGATACACAGATGACCAACAGACACATGAAAAGATGCTCAATCTTGCTAATTATTAGAGAAATGCAAAACAGAACTGCAAAGAGGCATCACTTCACGAGGGTCAGAATGACCATCACTGAACAGTCTACAAATAACAAATGCGGAAGACAGCGTGGAGAAAAGAGAACCTCCCTATACTGTTGGTGGGAATGTATTAAGAAGTTGATGCAGCCATTATGAAAAACGGTATGGAAGTTTCAGTCCCACTTCTGGTCATATATCTGGTGTGTGTGTTAGTCGCTCAGTCATGTCTGACTCTTTGCAATCCCATGGACTGTAGCCACCAGGATCCTCCATCCATGGAACTCTCCAGGCAAGAAAACTGGAGTGGGTTGCCATGCCCTTCTCCAGAGACAAACTATTACTCAAAAAGACATGGAAACAACCTAAAGTCCGTTGACAGGTGAATGGATATAGAGGAGGTGGTGCATATATACAACGGAATACTACTCAGCCATAAAAAAAGAAGGAAATGTCATTTGCAGCAACATTGATGGACCTAGAGATTGTCATACCAAGTAAAATAAATCAGATAGAGGAAGAGAAATACCATATGATATCACTTATATGTGGAATTTAATATGACATATTAATATGACATACATGTGCATATAATCCAGTCTCCAAAATAGTGAAATTTGTACTCGTTTAAGAAACAGAACAACAACAACAACAAAAATAGAATCAGAGGCCAGGAAGACAAGATCAATTGAACGCTCTACCATCACAGCAACCACATACTGGGTCTACATGAAGCATCCTACATGTGCTGACCTATGTATATAGTCCTCAAAGCAGCCCGAGGATTTGGTCCTGTTAGCTGTCTTGCAAGGCAGAGAAACCTGAGGAGCACAGAGATGGAATTCTGTGCCCTGTGTTCTTTCTCACTATGCTGTACTGCATCCCTGGTTAATCATTTATTAAGGGTTAAGTTCTGAGTTTCCCTACAGCATCAACATTCTGTAATTCTCAAAGCTCCACTCAAAGACAATCACCTCTGAAAAAAGATAGCTTTATTTTCTACAGCAAAATTCCATCTGTAAGACACTTAAAATTCATGTTTCCTTACAGGAATCTCTCAAGTATTAAATATTTATCATTTTGTTATTAGTATTTTGTGGTTATCAGTGGGTAAAACTGTGGCATCTGAGGAAGTGTGAGTACAGAAATCTGCCTGGATAAGTTACTAAATCATAGGCTCATAAAACAGATGAAAGAACGAAAACACAAAGTATCTGTTGAAAATACCTACTGCTATGATCTGTTGGGGGGAAAGGGATCAACTCCTTAAAGCAATTTGAAAAAAAATTAACATAAAAGCAATTGAACTTAGGTGCTTTATAAAAAGAATACAGGAGAATGTTCTGACGTGCATACCTGAGGTACAACTGACATTTTCTTCCTTAAATCATGAAGTCCCATACTGTTTGTCAAATTTTTATCAATCGAAATTGTACCTTGGAAGTCAGAGAATCTGAAAAGTGCAGCAATGAGGGAACTTTTTCCAGCTCCTGTTTTTCCCACAATGCAAACCTGTAGAGAGATCCAAGAGGGATCAAGAATTAACAATATGCAACCAACCTAGGAGAAACCCTGGATATTGATGATTAATTTTAAAATTTCTGTATAGAGTAGTCTATAAGTTTGTTAAGCATGGCCCTGTTGATCCAGGAGAGATTAAGAATTAACAATATGTTTCAGTGCCATTCTCCCATGGGGAGGGAGGAGGGAGGGGGGTTCAGGATGGGGAACACATGTAGTGGATACATGTTGATGTATGGCAAAACCAGTACAATGTTGTAAAGTAATTAACCTCCAATTAAAATAAATAAATTTATTAAAAAAAAGAATTAACAATATGCAGCCAACCTAGGAGAAAACCTGGATATTGATGATGAATTTTAAAAGTTCTATGTAGAGTACTCTATATGTTTGTTAAGCATGGCCCTGTTGACGTTATGGGCCAAGTGATTCATTGCTGGGGGTTCAGAGGTCCTGTCCTGTGTATTGTAGGTAGTTTAGCAGTAGCCATGGACTCTATCCACTTGACACCAGACACAACCTCCAAACTGTGACAACTAAAAACTGCAGATATTCACAAATGTCCCTGGTTGAGACTCCCTGGTCCTCAAGAGTTAAACAACAACAACAACAACAGCAACAACACACACACACAGAATTACTATACTGGCAGTGGAAAAGCCAGCAGTCTCCTAAGTGGTCCATAAGAAGTTCACTTTTAAATTAACTTGATTCCTACTCTCTAGGTTTTTTGACCTTGAGAACTACATGGATAATTTTAGAGATGTCAACAAGTCAAGTCAGAAGTGTTATACACAAACAAGGACTTATTTTCTCAGAGATCTGTTATTTGAGAAGAATTATTCCTTGACAGAAAAACTCAATCATTTCCTGATGGCAAATATATCAATTATATTCTATCTTGAAAGGAAACATCTTAAAATTATAAAATGCAGGTCTCAGTGTCTTAAAATACATTGGTCTGTGATCAACAACAACATTTGCTCTTTATATGGGGCCTTTCATTGGAAGAGTTCAAAAGGCATTTTATAAACAATACAACTGTTTATTGGAAAGATTCATGCAACCTTCAGTCTAGTTATTAAAACCCAAGTAGAGAGAAATTAAGTGCATTAAGAATAAGATTAAGGAATCAATATAATGCAGGCAAAATGTTGGTTAGGAATAAAATTTTACTGTAAAACCTGGCTTTCAGATGTGTGCATATAAACATGTACTATATAGAAACTGGCCTTTTTTTTTTTAACTAATGAGCTTGCCTAGCTCCTTTGTGGAAGTTTCCAAGAGATGATTTCATTTCTCTTTAGGAGTTTGAAATTGATAAGTAGAAATTTGAAATTGATGAGGGGTTTTAGATATGCTTTCAATCATTTGTAAATTCATTCAGTAAAATTTTAAAACCCATGGCTTTGTACAGAGAAGAACTAAATCTTTCTGAACATTGTAATCAGAACACTGAGAACTTTTCACATTTTCTCATTTACATGTCTCCAAAGTTTCAAATGTCTGTCTGTAAACTCAATCATAGCATTTCAAAAAAGAATTTTTCTCTATAGAGGTTAAACGTAAGAATAGTGAGTTTAGATATTTTTATTATTTTAGAGCCATTTTGTCCTTCATGCTATACCCCAACTTATATAACACAGATAGGCCATTTTCTGCTTATAGGCAGGGCCTAGTGTGTATATATTGGAGAAGGCAATGGTACCCTACTCCAGTACTTTTGCCTGGAAAATCCCATGGGTGGAGGAGCCTGGTAGGCTGCAGTACATGGGGCTGCTAGGAGTCAGACATGACTGAGCGACTTCACTTTCACTTTTCACTTTCATGCATTGGAGAAGGAAATGGCAACCCACTCCAGTGTTTTTGCCTGGAGAATCCCAGGGACGGGGGAGCCTGGTGGACTGCCATCTATGGGGTTGCACAGAGTCAGACATGACTGAAGCGACTTGGCAGTGTATACATATGATTCATATTCTGTGTACACACAGACCTTGACATACTGTGCATTTAGTTCCAGACAACCACAATAATGTGAACACTGCAAAATACAGTAATTCATATTAATTTTTTGTTCCTCTTTACATACAGAAGTTATGTTTATTCTATACTGTAGTCTACTAATTTGATAATAGAATTATGTCTGAAAATAATATATATAACTTAATTTTCAAATACTTAAATATTAACCATCATCTGAGCCTTCACTGGGTTGTAACATTAAAGAACACTGACCACTGATCATTATGAAAAATATGATAATAACGAAAATGTTCGAAATAGTGCAAGAATCACCAAAATGTGACACAGAGACAGGGAGGGAACAAAGATTGTACAAAAAATGGTGCAGATGGACTTGCAGGATACAGGATTGGCAGAAACGTTCAATTTGTTTAAAATAACAATATGTTTAAAGCACAATAAAACCAAGTATGTCTGTATTTCTGGGTGCCAAGCCTTGATTCTACTCCTCATGACTCAGTCCCTCAGTTTAATGCCTACATTCAGCACCTGAATGGCAGTCTGTATCACATATTAAAAAAACAAATTAAATAAACTTTTTCCTTAATCATAATCAGTGCAAATAAATTTGAAAAGTAAATAAATTCTAACCATACTCTGATAAAAACCATTCTTAAGATGTTGATGTTATTACTTTCTATACTTGTATGTGGATGTATTCTTAAAGATATAAATTTATACATTTAAACAGAATGGGATTAACACAAACATACTGTTGTAATCTCTTTTCATTTAGTATTTCAAAAAAAGTATTTAAGTGGCTACATAATATTACAGTGTGTATGATCATTTAACAAACCCCTGATTTCCAGGTAGTTAGATGGTCTCCAATATTTTGCTATTATAAATAACTGTTTAATATTCTTGCAAACAACCTCCATAATTTCCTTCAGAGAAATTCTTAGATATGTAATTAACAAGAAACAGGTATGAACCTTCAGAGGAAGCTGTTAAGGAGTAGAAACCCATTTTTTAGAAAATTTTTTTTTTTTTAGCTATCCATGTGCTTTGGGGGATCTTAGTTCCCAATATGGAGGTCAAATTCTGGGCCCCCAGCAGTGGAAGGGCTGGGTCTTAACCACTGGAAGGGAATTCCAGGGAATTCCACATGCCATTTTCTACCCCCACTTGTTTCTCTGCACATTCACAAATCTGGGTGTTACAGCTTTGTTTTAATCAACATCAGTCTGATTCCAAAAAGTGGAGTCCCTGTCCCAGGAGGTCTTACTGGAGACACAACTGCTACAGGCTCCCCACCTCCCACATCTGCCAACTCTAGTCCACATACTCACTTCTCAGGTTAAACTCCCCAAAGCCAGCTCCATGCCCATCATTCCACCCCAGGATGTCTCTTCTATGAAACTGCTCCCACTGACCTCTCCATCCTTCATCTCTACAAGTCGGCTTCCTTGGGGTCACCAGATAGTTGTGAGGGTTAGACACGTAACTATTACACACCTGGTGGTTCATGCACAGAGGAGTGAACTGCCAGATGCCTCGTTCTTCATTCCCTGGATCAGGGCATCACACCTTTGCTCATGTGGGTCCCACAACCCAGAATGACTTCCACATGCATTTCCACCTGATGAAATCCTAACCACACAGCACTAAGTCTGTCTCACATGCCTAATTTCCCAGGAATTCTCTCCCTATCCTCTTCTGTGGACTTCTCCTAACCCTAACAAATGCTATATCATCTTTTTCCAAACTTCTATAAAAACTGTGATCACTTCTATCTTACAAAGCTAACCTAGTACTTCTCTTGTTTCATCAAGGAGACTAGATGTGTTGAAAGCAGGATCTGTATTGGATTTGCCTTTGTGCTATTTCTAGTATTTGTGGTGTCCTGTGCAAAAGAGGCTTCCATGGGAGGGTGAGATTTTTAACTCAGACTGGAGAAATTTATGGAAAATTGATTGTCACATTGCTTATATACATAAATAAAGAGGCATGGGAGTTTAATCTTACAGCTATAAATACAGTTGCAAATGGCCAATTCCTCAGTTTCAATTTGATAGACAAATTTTACACAGTGTAAGTGGTTAAGGTCATTTTATATCCTATGAAAATGACAACTATCTTTGCTCAAGCATGACTTGTGTGCTGGTCTCCATGCCAGGTGTTATGTGTGTTATCTTGTTTAAGTTGTTTAACAACCCTAAAGGTTAGGTCCTATCACTTGCATTTTGCAACAGAAAAGATTGAAGCTTATAAGAGGAATTAGTCTGCCTGAAATAAGAGAGCCCATAAGTCACAGTATGGGACTCAAATCCATGCCTGTCAAGCTCTTTTCCACCTGTTGATGGCCTCCTTATCACCTGGACGGCCTGACCCCTTAGTATGTTCCTCTGTCTAAGTAGAACAGAGAAAGTGGAGAGAGGTGTAGCTGCAGTGCAAACAACTGGCTTCCCATATAGGTGCTATGGCTAGACAATTAAATCATGGCATCAATATTGGTGAGTATAACATGGGTGGGACAAGGGGGCTGATGTCACTGAGCAAAGAGGGTGCTTAAAGTCAGGTGGACTGGCTGTCAGCAGGAAGAACTGGCACCCACAGCTGGTCTGGAAGAGAAACCTGCAGCTAAGTGGGGTACACGTTTCCCCAGGAAATAGGCCAAACAGACCTTGTGCCCTGCCATTTTTGATCTGATCCCATCAGGTGGTGAAAGGATCTCACACTGTCTCTTACTCCAGGTTCAGGCAGGGCTGAGCCTGTGGGAAATCCCTCCAGTCCCTGCAGTAGGCTGGTGTAGGGAAGGCAGGAGCAGGATGAAAACTGCCTGTAATGAAGACAGACTCCACAGAAAGATGCAAAGAAATGCAGTGGAATCAGTTCAGTTCAGTCACTCAGTCGTGTCTGACTCTTTGTGACCCCATGAATTGCGGGACACCAGGCCTCCCTGTGCATCACCATCTCCCGGAGTTCACTCAGACTCACATTCATCAAGTCCGTGATGCTATCCAGCCATCTCATCTTTGGTTGTCCCCTTCTCCTCCTGCCCCCAATCCTTCTTAGCATCAGAGTCTTTTCCAGTGAGTCAACTCTTCGCATGAGGTGGTCAAAGTACTGGAGTTTCAGCTTTAGCATTATTCCTTCCAAAGAAATCCCAGGACTGATCTCCTTCAGAATGGACTGCTTGGATCTCCTTGCAGTCCAAGGGACTCTCAAGAGTCTTCTCCAACACCATAGTTCAAAAGCATCAATTCTTCAGTGCTTAGCCTTCTTCACAGTCCAACTCTCACATCCATACATGACCACAGGAAAAACCATAGTCTTGACTAGATGGACCTTAGTCGGCAAAGTAATGTCTCTGCTTTTGAATATACTATCGAGGTTGGTCATAACTTTTCTTCCAAGGAGTAAGCGTCTTTTAGTTTGATGGCTGCAGTCACCATCTGCAGTGATTTTGGAGCCCCCCAAAATAAAGTCTGACACTGTTTCCCCATCTATTTCCCATGAAGTGATGGGACAAGATGCCATGATCTTCGTTTTCTGAATCACAGGGTATTAAATTATGATGCAAAGGCATGCTTTGCAGAATACAAAACTGAATAAATCTGTAGGGTAAGTGACAGAACCTTCTAGAGCTTCATGCTCAGTTACTAGAGAGGTTTGGGTGATTCATGAGCTAAATTTCAAACTGTCAAAGGAAATATCTTGGAAATCACAGGTTATCAGTCATCAAAAACTACCTGTGGGAGAGAAAGGACTTTACTGGAAGGTCTTGTTCAAATGCGATGCTGAGTCAAGAGATCTGGGTGAACCTGACACTCTGAATTTGACTGCTTGGATCTCCTTGCAGTCCAAGGGACTCTCAAGAGTCTTCTCCAACACCATAGTTCAAAAGCATCAATTCTTCAGTGCTTAGCCTTCTTCACAGTCCAACTCTCACATCCATACATGACCACAGGAAAAACCATAGTCTTGACTAGATGGACCTTAGTCGGCAAAGTAATGTCTCTGCTTTTGAATATACTATCGAGGTTGGTCATAACTTTTCTTCCAAGGAGTAAGCGTCTTTTAGTTTGATGGCTGCAGTCACCATCTGCAGTGATTTTGGAGCCCCCCAAAATAAAGTCTGACACTGTTTCCCCATCTATTTCCCATGAAGTGATGGGACAAGATGCCATGATCTTCGTTTTCTGAATCACAGGGTATTAAATTATGATGCAAAGGCATGCTTTGCAGAATACAAAACTGAATAAATCTGTAGGGTAAGTGACAGAACCTTCTAGAGCTTCATGCTCAGTTACTAGAGAGGTTTGGGTGATTCATGAGCTAAATTTCAAACTGTCAAAGGAAATATCTTGGAAATCACAGGTTATCAGTCATCAAAAACTACCTGTGGGAGAGAAAGGACTTTACTGGAAGGTCTTGTTCAAATGCGATGCTGAGTCAAGAGATCTGGGTGAACCTGACACTCTGAATTTCTAAGAAGCTCCAGAAGATGCAAGTGCTGCTGGCCTTGGCACCACAGTCTGAATCACAGGGAATTAGGAAGCAGGCAGGGTAAGGCAGACAGTCTAGGAGTTTGGAGAGTGGTTTCTGAGAAAATATCATGTAAAAAAGGAGAAAAGTTAGGAAACATATTTTTGTACATTATAGCAAGGTCTAGTAAGCATCTGTAAAAATGGATTATCCAAGCAATAGTTTTGAGCAAGAAAAAAACAACAACCCAAATCAATCTACCTCCAGTGATGGAAAATGCTCTAAAATGGCCCAGGACTCTCTAAAATGATCAAATCAATTACAAAATCATCTACGTGAGAAATGCATCCGATGTTCAGAATCTACCCAGGAAGGCTAGATTTATATTTTCTTCATTTTCTTGCTATTTCTTCCATGAATTAGAAACCAGCATAGGATCTTCTACACTTTTTCTTTTTTTTCAAAATTTCAAAAAGATTTATTCCTATATTCAGGTAAATGTTGCAAAATTTTCCTCTTATTCTTTTTTTTTTAATTTTATTTTTACTTTATCCTACAATACTGTATTGGTTTTGCCATACATTGACATGAATCAGCCACAGGTGTACACGATCTCTCAATGCTGAAGCCCCTCCCACCTCCCACCCCATATCATCTCTCTGGATCATCCCGTGACTCTATCGACCAGGAATCAGGACAGCAAAGGAAACAATGGAAAAAGAACAGAGCCCCAGTTCTGCTGAGTGGGCTCACTCCAATGTCCCTTCCAGAAGCCTCTCCCAATCAAATCTAACACCAAAGGGGTGACTTGGAGTGATGGGGGTGGGACAGGTGAGCAGGAGAGGGAACATGGGATGTACACAAGTGGAGTGCAATGGTTTCATGAACACACTGCTGCTGCTGCTACTAAGTCGCTTCAGTCATGTCCGACTCTGTGTGACCCCAGAGACGGCAGCCTACCATGCACCTCCATCCCTAGGATTCTCCAGGCAAGAACACTGGAGTGGGTTGCCGTTTCCTTCTCCAATGCATGGGAGTGAAAAGTGAAAGTGAAGTCGCTCAGTCCTGTCCAACTCTCTGCGACTCCATGGACTGCAGCCCACCAGGCTCCTCTGTCCATGGGATTCTCCAAGCAAGAGTACTGGAGTGGGGTGCCATTGCCTTCTCCACTGCCTGGGTATAATCTCCAAACTCAGAAATGAAGCTACTGGTGATGCTCTGAATAGGCCAAGACACCATGAAAAGTCAAGCTATCACAGTTGTTAGTTCAGTCTCCAAATCTAATTTTCCCTCAAGCATTTCAGAATCTCAGGTTAACTCTAAGACTTGGGGCTTTTAAATGGAAGAATAAAAGTATGTTTGTCTCTAAGGTGTACTATAGAGTCATACAGTAATAACTAATATTTTTGGCATCTGGGGAAATTTAAGATGAGTGTGAATGAACAGAATTACATTTGTAACGGGAAATCTGACAGACACATTGCTGGGCATGAGCTCCAGTGAATGTTTTCCCAGCACAAGAGTCCTCACCTTCTCCCTGGCCTTCAGTGAAACTGGAAATAATAAGGGGAGAGCTTTTGCCATATGATTTACTGAAACTGCTCCCTCGGTATCATTTAGGCATCAGGGTGAATATTTTTCTTTTCTATCACAAGTGTTGTTAAGTCGCTAAGTCATGGCCGATTCTTCTGCAACTCATGGACTGTAGCCTGCCAGGCTCCTCTGTTCATGTGATTCTCCAGGCAAGAATACAATGAGCTGCCATTTCCTTCTCCAGGGGATCTTCACAACTCAGGGGCTGAACCCATATCTCCTGCTTGGCAGGTGGATTCTTTACCACTGAACCACCGCAGAAGCCCATGTCACAAGGGTATCACTCATTAAATTATAGCTATACTCTACTAGATGCATCTATGGGTAAAGAGTTTTAAAGAACAGTTCTTAAAGTATTTAAAACACAAGGTAATCTGTTTATGGAGTTGTCTTGTGTGTGTTTTGGTTACTGGTTGCTCATACCTCTGTTACTCATTCACTCTCCCAGCCAGGGCACCCTCTTGATGCCCTGCAGAATGCCACTTTCAGGAGACACTCTCTGATCTTAAGAAGTCTCAGGGTTCTGTGTGACACAGATCCAAAACTGCAAAGCATGCCTCGGGTGCTTTTAACTGTGATAACATTTACCGATTCAACCATTTTCAAGTGGGCAGTTTAACGTTAAGTACATTCACATTGCTGTACAACCAACCTCCAGATTATTTTTGCCTTGTAAAGCTGTACCCATTAAAAAACATCTTCCCATTCTCCAGCAACCATCTTTCTACTTCCCATCTTTATAATTTTTTTTTTTTTACTCTAGGAACCTCATATAAGTGGAATCATACAGTATTTATTCTTTTTGTGTCTGGCTTATTTCACATGTCATGATGTCCTCAGGGTTCATCCATGGTCAGAATTTTCTTCCTCTTTTAAAACTGAATAATATTGCATTTTAAGGATGTAATACATTTTGTTTCTCCACTCACTTTCAACACGGGTACTTGCGCTGCTTCCTACTTTGGCAGCTATGAACACAAGTGTACAACACATACTATCATAAAGAATATATAAGATTCTGTGGAGCATAGAGGGGCATTAGAGTTGACTGTGAAAATGATACATCCACCATCTAGAGACAGAGGAGAGGTGTCCCTGGGGTCTAGGGCAACATTCACACTGGAAGCTGGGAGGACAAGGTACTCTGGAAGAATGTACACAAGACAGAGGATAAGATGGTTGGATGGCATAAAGGACTCAATGGACATGAGCTGGAGCAAACTCAGAGAGATAGTGGAGGACAGGGCCTCAGAGAGTCTGATACAGCTTAGGGACTGAACAACAACAACACAGGATCCAAGTGTAGGGGATGTGTGTATGGACTCGAGGCTGGAGAGGTAGGTGGGGAAAGAGACTCCTACTGCCTGGTCTGTTATGGTTTATTCTCTTCTTAAAGAGTCAACCCTAGTCCCAGCTGAGGGTCCCATGCTGAGTGTGAAAGGAACATCACCAGCAGACATGGACACTGGCAAGACCAAAAACCCTTCTGCCATCTCCCAGGTGGATCTTCCCCTGCTCCTTTCATTTTGCTTTCATCCACTTTAAGCAGGTCTCTGGACCCTGCATCCAGCTGGGGGCTCTGGTTCCTCACCATTGATAGACACATGATTCTGGACTCTTCTCTGATGGCCCCAAGCTGGCCAAACAGTCCCTATTTGGAGTGTTCCTAGGGGTGAACTATGGTTCCAGCATCATCTTACCCAGGCCAGTAAGGATCAGATCTGTGCTCAAGGAAGAAGCAGTCTGTGGGTGACAGCAGCGGGGGTGACAGCTCAGTGAGGGTGAGTGGAGGACAAGTCTATGGGAAGGGCCAAGGGACAGAGGAAGAGGCTGCAATTGAAGGGTGTCATGGGAGGAAGACAAGATTCCAGAAGCCTAAAGAAGAAAAGATAGACAGGAAGGAGATATTGGAGAGTTATGCACAGGGCGAAAGGGTTGACTTCAGAGACTCCATGTGAATAACTGAGTGAAACATATAGTATCCTGGGTCAGGTTAAGTTCCAGCTCCAGGATCCAGGGCCCACCAACCACCGTGAGGGAGCTCACAACACAAAGAAGTGCTGGGATCCTCACTACACAGAAAGTTTCACTCACGATGTCATTGATCTAATCTGCATCCAAGAGGAACAAAGAGTTCCCTGACACACGGACAAGGAAGTAAACAGCAGATGTGGTGCTAAACCTCGATTTTAAACAGGCAAATGCATAAACAAACCTTTTCTTTTGGCTCAGTGCTTACTGTCAGGTCCTTCAATACCACAGGCCCGTCTTGGCTGTACTTGAAATTCACATTGTTAAAGGCAATCATTCCATTGTCAGGCCAGTATGCTGGTGGACGAAAGTCAAGTTCCCAGGGTCCTTCATTCTTAAGTTCTGTATATTCAATCACCCTTTCTGCTGATATCATCTGAAAGATACATGATATCACGTGAGTTAGGAACAGAGGGTCTTGTTTATGCATGTTCAGAGACTATAAATGAGATATTTTGCTTTTTCATCTTGATATCTGCTTTTGTATGGTTAAGAATATCCCAGGTCTTATCATCCTCAAAGCACAGAAGTAGGAGTCTAAGGAGGACTTTGATGATATGCCATTTTCTTGTAACATTTTCACTTATAGCTACTTCCTTTAACATGGTATTAAAACTAAAAACTTTAGAAAGATGGTAAGATTTTATTGATCCACCTTTCACATCTGAATAGGCAAACAAGAGTTTTGTCAAAGAAAAGAATAATTATGAACACTAATCAGTAATGTGCAGCTACAGAAGGGCTCTGTGTCACTGAGAGCAAGAATGGACAGTCATCAAGCCTCATTTTAATTATTAGTCACTTTCTACTCTATAAGAAGAGAGAAGTGGAAAGATTTCATTGTTATTGCTTTTCTCCCTTTAGAAGAAGATGTAAATATTCAAAAGAGGACAAATTTACATATTGATTAAGACCTACTAAACAACCACAATTCGACAAATTTGATAGCACATTTCGAGATGTAACTTATCCTACAAGGGACATCCACTAATTCAGGTGGTCAATAAGTATAAATGCTAAAATGGGAGATGGCTAGGAGATATGTTAATTAAACAATCAACCTTAAAATGTTAAATTTTACTTTTACCATAAAAGAGAAACTACCCATTAAGGAACAAAAATAAACAAACTCCTAAGAGATTAACTTATATCCTCTTCAGGATTTTAGAACTTTCTTCCTACAGTGACATTTATTATCTTTGAAGACATCATGTGATGAATATAAAACCTGCTGACATGATACACATAAGACTAAAAAAAAATCTGTATGTTATTTAACATTAATTTGAACAGATGGAGGAAGGATCTCAAAACCCTGGTTACTACAATGTAAAAATAACAGCTTTACTACTTTATGCAAGAATTGCTTTTATGCCATTTAATGGCAAGGAGACGAGAAGAGGCTAAGAACATAATAATAAACATCACCATGTTCTCCACTTCGGTGCTTTGCTTGACACACCACTGGAACATCCTCATGAGTGTGAGGGTGAGAGACAGGACCAGGCCAATCTGCCCCACAGTCCAAGCTAAATGAAGAAGAAGGGGAATAAAGTCAGTCCCATTCTTTTTAAAAATTTATCTTGTCAAAGTATAGTTGATTTATCTTTGCTGTACAGCAAAATGGTTCAGTTATATACACATTTTTCATATTTTTTCCATTGCAGTTTATCACAGGATATTGAATATAGTCCCTTGTGCTATACAATTAGACCTTGTTGTATATCCATGTTACATGTAATAGTTGACATCTGCTAATCCCAAGCTCCCAATCCATCCTCCCCTATAGCAACCGTAAGTCTGTCCTCTATGTCTGTGAGGTTGTTTCTGTTACACAGTTAAGTTCTTTTGAGTCTTATTTTAGATTCCTCATATAAGTTATGGGCTTCCCTGGAACCTCAGTGGTAAAGAATCCTCCTGCCAATGCAGGAGACTTGAGTTCTATCCCTGGATTGGGAAGATCCCCTGGAGAAGGAAATGGCAACCCACTCCAGTATTCTTGCCTGGGAAATCCCATGGACAGATGAGCCCGATGGGCCACAGTCCATGGGTCACAAAAGAGTTGAACGTGACTGAGTGACTAAACAACAACATATAAGTGCTATCATGTGGTATTTCTATTTTACTTCACTTAGTATGATATCTCTAGGTTCACCCATGTTACCGCAAATTGCATTACTTCATTCTTTTTTACATCCATTGTATATATGTATCACATCTTTTTTATCCATTCCTCTGTTGATGGACATTTACATGGCTTCCATGTCTTGGTTATTGTGAATGGTGCTCCTATGATGCAGCAGGGTGCATACATCTTTTTAAATAATAGTTTTGTCCAGATATATACCAGGAGTGGGACTGCTGGATGATATGGCAACTCTATTAGTTTTTGGAGGAACCTCCATACTGTTTTCCATATTGGTTGCACCAATTTACATTCCCACAAACAGTGTAGAAAGGCTTCCTTTTCCCCACACCCCTTCCCTCATTTGTTATCTGTAAGACTTCTTAACGATGGCCATTCTGACTGGTATGGCATGGGGTCTCATTATAGTTTTAATTGGCATCTCTCTAATAATTAGCAAAGTTGAGCACATTTGCTTGTGCCTGTTGGCCATCAGTATGTTCTTTAGAAAAATGTCTACTTAGGTCTTTTGCACATTTTTCAACTGTGCTTTTGTTGTGTTTATTGAGTTGTATAAGGCATTTGCCTGTTTTGGAAGTTAAGCCCTTGTCAGTCACATCATTTGCATATATTTCCTCCCAGTCTGTAGGTTGCCTTTTCATTTCGTTTATGGCTTCTTTTTTTGATGCAGAAGCTTGTAAGTTTGATGAGGTTCCATTGATTTTTATTTCTATTGCCTTGGGAGACTGACTTAAGAAAACATTGGTATGACATATCATGGATGTTTCGCCTATGTTCTTCTAGGAGTTTTATAGTGTCATATCTTATGTTTAAGTTTTTAAGGCATTTTGAGTTTACTTTTGTGTATGCGTGAGGGTGTTTTCTAACTTCATTGATTTACATGCAGCTGGCCAACTTTCCCAACACAGCTTGCAGAAGAAAGAAGTCAGTCTTTTCTTAACTCCAAGCCTTCTGTCACTATACTCTTCTGTCACTGTACCAGAAAAAGTTCTTTATAATACTTAAATCACCTGCATATAGTGATAGTATTACTTATACTTTTACTATCTATTGGTTGAGACCATGATACAATGGAAACAAACCAGAAAACCCCACTATGAATCCAGAAAGACTATTAAATGAGTTTATTAATCCCAACAGGATTGAGGTACACTTGACAGCATTATACAAGTGAGAAATAATATCATCATTCAGACTTGGTCATTATGGTTTCAAGAGCCATCATCTAATTTTACGTTTCACATCCAAGGCAGCTATAGGCAGAAACCACAGAAAACAAGGCAAAGGATTCAAAGAGTCACTGCTTGAAAATATAAAATACTACTCTCATTGTTCTGTTATTAAAGACTGTGATTAAGTGCTGTTTAGTTGCTAAGTCATGTCCAACTCTTTGTGACTCCATGGACTGTAGCCTGCCAGGCTCCTCTGTTCATGAAATTTCCCAGGCAAGAATACCGGAATGGGTTCCCATTTCCTTCTCTAGGGGATCTTCTCAACCCAGAGATCAAACCTATGTCTCTTGCACTGACAGGCAGATTCTTTACCACTGAGCCACCTGGCAAGCCCCAACTTTTTATTTATTTTGGCTCTTCCAGGTCTAAGTTGCAGCATGTGGAATCAGTGTTGATGGTGAATTTATGTCACATGTTAACACCTGTACATCTGGTATCTGAACAGTGGTGAAGACATTGTTCTTTCATATAAAGAATCTTTATCACCCCAGTGCACCAGGCACCTGTGATCAAGAGATCAGAGAAGCCTTAAAGCTAAAACCTAAAGCCCGAGGGTGGACAAAATGCTTAATTGTAAACTTGGCTCTCTCCTCCCAACTACATAAGTCTGCTTGCTACAGCTATGTAGAATTTAACTATCCAAAGAAAAAGAACAAAGGCCTCATCAAGACTCAAATGAGTCCTCTATCTGGACCAAACTGTGGAATCACATGTTACAAATGCTTTACTACAATTCATTAGAACCAATGGTTTATGATATTAAAGTGGTAAGAGTTCAATTTAATAACTTAATACACCTAGAAATTATGATCATGCCACAAATAGTTATTGACATCTGTACTTACATTCTTCCAGAAGCAGGGCCCCAAAGGCAACAACGATGACCAAGATGGCACAGACAACATCCAGACACATGGCGAAACACTGGGACATGGTCAGAAGCATGAACCAGCTCTCTGGGTTTATGAACCGTAATAAGCATAATAAGTAAGTGGGGAAAGAAAACATGTTAGCTGCTTTGAATGAGTCAGTAAAGCGACAGAAAATTTTTACACAGTGTAGTAGATCAGCCAAGTGACACACCCACATAACTTGAGATTCCAGGAAGCTAGGTCTTGACCTCAGACAATATATAGGACATGTACACAGGAATCAATCCAGGTACTTTATGGGAAGCATCCACTAAAAATGTCAACCCACAGGTTAGAAACAGAAATGTGATCCTAATGAAGAAAAGGGAGAAATGGTCTCATTGGTGCATTTCTTGCTGTGCTGGGTGTCAGAGTGAGGCTCATTCTCTCACAAACTCAACCGTTCCCAGCTCCTTGATAGAATACACAGCTTATACACTGTTTCCAGCACTGTCTGCACCTACTATACATGATTACTCTGAGGAGCTGGTATCTAAATGGCCATGAGTGAACAGGATTTGCAATGTGGCTTTCAAAGTGCCATTTTATCTTCAAAATACAATAAAGGTTGGAAAGATGGGTCTGAGTTTTACAGACTTAGAGCACATTCTGAAGTTTCTACCCAGGAAAAAAAAAATTCACTGATACAAAGTATAATACATATCAACTGGGTGGGAAATCAGGAAATTATTTTCCTCAATTACATCTGCTGCCCTGAATGTTCTGAGAAGAGAGTCAGCACACTCCAGCAGGGGTGGGGGGCAGGGGAGGGGGGGTGGCAAGAACAGCCCACCACTTGCTTCTATAAATAAAGTTTTATTGGAGCACCATCACGGCCATTTGCTGATGTATTATTTTTGCCTACTTTGGTGCTACAATAACAAAGTCGAGCAGTTGCAACAGAGGCAGTATGGCACACAAAGCCTACCATGTTTACTATTGGCCCGCTGAAAAAAATGTTTGTTGACTCCTGCCCTAAAGGGACAAAGCCATAGGACATGGTGACAGTTGGACAATACAAGCCAGTTAGGAGAGAAGTGGGGTGTGACAGGGGAAGAGGGGAGCACAGAGGGGATGCTGAGAGGAGGGGTGGGGGAGGCGGGTGTGCAGGGAGGGAAGCTGAGACTGACACAGAGAGGCGCTGGCAGCAAGACCACCTGAGAGGGGGTCAGGACTCTGAAGGGAGCACATCCTATCCTTTGAAATCATTTCCAGAAACTTACAGACCTGAGTGCAAGTCCTGGCACTTCTCAAACAGTTTCTGAAACTTTTGTTCGGCTTTGTAGGCTCGGATGGTCCGGAGTCCCTGGAGAGAAGATGCTAAGTGGGAAAATACTGGGCTTTGTTCTGTGGAAGCAGAGACAAACAACATAGATAATCAGGAAGGCTGGATGTGAGGAAACCCACTACCTCCCATGTTCTTTGGTTGCGTGTCCTGCCAAAGGGCACATCCAGTGCTTCCCGGAGGGCTGCCTGGGGGAGGGGGGATGATGCCCTTTCTGGAGTGGATCCTCCACATGACCCTCAAGCTCCTGCTCACACCAACCTTCACTTTAACAACGTGGAAATGAAAAATTCTCTTTAAATCTATCTTTGACTAAATTAAAATTATAACTAGTTTTAGATATTGAACTTAGATTTTTCCACTTAGTAGATACAGACAACCACGGGAAACAGTATATTTCTCTTCTTGGCTTGGTTTCTAGAAAATTAAGTTTGCATTAATTTGCAGTCACTATCCATAGTCAAGGTTTCTGATGCAAACATCATTCCTTACTTTTTTACAATCATACACATTCCTTTTTTAAAATCTTCTCTCCTTATGATTTTATGTTAATAATGATTAACTATATCTATGCATTAACAATGAGATAAGCACTAGATAATTTCATCCTCTGTGGTTACCTGTAGAATAGAATGAGTGAGTGAAAGTCGCTCAGTCATGTCTGACTCTTTGCAACCCCATGGACTATACAATCCATAGAATTCTCTAGGCCAGAATACTGGAGTGGGTAGCCTTTCCCTTCTCGTGAGGATCTTCCTAACCCAGGGATCAAACCCAGGTATGATTAACTATAAATCATGTTCCGCATTATTCTAAAACTAGGAATTTGAATGGAGTAATAGACTAAATGGGTACTGAATAGATCCCCTTCCTTTGTTCTCCCAAGGTGGTTATCTTCAGCATTCATTTATATGAAAAGCCTTGGGGAAGGGGGCCACAGTGTGGCATCACCCCAAGTACTGGTGATGATCCAAGAGCAATATCATGTTCCCATTATTCTAAAACTAGGAATTTGAATGGAGTAATAGACTAAATGGGTACTGAATAGATCCCCTTCCTTTGTTCTCCCAAGGTGGTTATCTTCAGCATTCATTTATATGAAAAGCCTTGGGGAAGGGGGCCACAGTGTGGCATCACCCCAAGTACTGGTGATGATCCAAGAGCAAATCTGAGAATAGCAGGGCTTATCTTTTCAAAACACTTAACAACTGCAACTTATTTGCCATCTTTGGAGTATGTGAGAGAATGTATTTTCCAAATGTATCACCTCTGACATTGTGAATATATTTCCTGATGCCTCTTTTCCTTTTCCTAATCTTTCTTTTTTCTTGTCATTTCTAGTAACTCTGGGGGAAGAAAAATTCCCTATTTTCCGTTAACATTAATTGCGATATGATATAACATTGTATGTTTAGAAAAATGTTTACTGAGTGGCTGCTATGTCAGGGAGTGTGCCATGAGCTAGGCAGAAGCGGTCCCTGTCATGGCACTCGTATTCGCTCTCCTTGAGCTGAAATGCAAAAGCTGCAGGTGACCCTCCACCAGCTCTGCTTGCTTTAAGAGCCACACTGACTCACAAGGGCTATAATATGCAATTACCTAATGTTGATCTAGGGAGAAATTCCAGAAGATAGAGTCTGCAGGATGACAGGGGTCTGGGTAATCACGGCATAAATGGAAGCCAGCCTGCACTGCCACCCCAGCCTGAGAGCCCTGGTACTCACTTGCACATTCCAGGCGTTTGACATCTCCTGATGTATTTAGGAAATAGAGCTGAAGCAGGAAGAAAATGATGCCAAGGAGAGCCAGAGGTATCGCAGTCCAAGGAATCATAGCCACCATCACAATCACCATGCCAATCACAAGTAGAAATGTCTGAAATAGTGAAGAAAGACACAGAGGCCTCCTTATGAAGGATTCTTTTCAAAGATAAACTTTAATAGATTGTCCTGTTAGGATTAAACTCCTTTCCTTGGATTCACGTTGATGTATGGCAAAACCAATACAATATTGAAAGTTAAAAAAAAAAAGAGTAAGAATTAAAAAAGAAGAAAAAAAGAAAGGTGTATTGGAATGGCAGGGAAAGCTTTCCTATCCAAGAAAAACAATTTATAGGTGCTCATTACAATATTTATTGCATGTGTCCAACACTATGATAAGAACTTTCTAGGCATTAGCTCTTTTGATACACTCAGTAACCCTATGAGGCAGGCACTACTTTTTATTTTGGCCACGCCATAAATTTGGCGGGATCTCAGTTCCCTAACCAGGGACTGAACCTGGGCCACAGCAGTGAAAGAAATCAATCCTAGCAGTCCTTACCAGTAGACACCAGAGAGCTCTCCTAGGCAGTACTGTCTTTAACAGATGAGAATATTTGAGACTCAGAGGGTAGTTGTTGAATCTCAAACTATCAGGAGTCAGTAGGTGTTTCTGATACTAAACAGATGAGCAAGAAGATATCACAGATGAGGAATCCAGAAACCTCAGCTATACACGCAGGGATAAAGAAGTGGTTAATTACAAATTCTAAGCCCAGTAAAAGGGGGGAAATGGAAATGTCTACCTTTGGAAGTAAGAATTCCACTTTCTTGGTTTTCTATCCTTAGTTAATATTTACTGAGTGCTGACTGTGTGCAGGGCTACACATTCAAAACTTCATATGTATGAACTCGATAATCTGTATAATAGCCCTATCAAGTAATAGTGTTATCTCATTTCACGGATCGAGACACTGAGGCACAAGAAGAGGAAAAGCAACCTGATGGAGACTGGAGACTGCAAAGCCTAAGTCATGGAGCCTGAGAGGTTATGTCTTGAGCCATTATGACATATTTAGGCTTGTTCCCAACATACGGGTAAGTAACATTATACTAAGTATCTAAATGCCCATTTCAAAGGTGAGTGATTATTACAACAGCAGATACCATTTACCAGGTGTTTCCATGTGCTAAGAGTTCCACAAACATTTCACTTAATCATCACCTCACCCCACAGGTGATTTTATATTGTGAAATGATCTTGGCCCAAAAAAGAGCAGGTAGACTAGAAACCCAACTCCTTGGCTGACTCTGATTTAAGTATCTTTATCAAGAAAAGTATAATATAATGGTGTAAAGCTTCAGGCAAGAATGCAGTCAACACTTAGCATCTGCCTGTTATGGAAGTGGAGTGAATAGTGGAGATGCGCAGATTCACACGGCCTGGACCAAGGCCTCTGAAGGTTACAGACCTTAGTTGGATACAAATTTGTAATGGTTTGCACAAGGCCCAGAGTGCTCTGGAAACACAGGGAAGAATATGTGAACACTTTTCTTAGAGGATTCTAAGACGACACTTCAGAAATGAATTTCACCGGCTGGTTTCTCTGTCAATATGAAGGCTTGCTTAAGCTTCTGATCTTTCTCCTAAGATGCTTCCCTCTCCATGGGCAATCTTATCACCTACACAGATTTAACTACCACCTGCTCAGTGAAAAATACGCAGGTGCCCTGCTTATCGCAGAGCTCTTATTTCAGTATCTGCAGTATGCCTCGAGGTCCTAAGCTCCAAGATAATTGAATTAAAACTGACAGAGCTGGGGTTGGAAATCAGCGAGACTAAAATTTTCTCTCCTCACATGACTGAGAACATTTTATACTTGAAATCAAGTAGCATTTCTCCTTGTCCCTCTTAAAAAACATTCAAACATATGTGACAGATCTGGATTTATGAGGGTTAATTAATCATGTGCTAAGCACACAATGGGCCAGCCAGCTATGGAAACTCAACCTTGGCTTAGTTTGCAGCAGCAAACAAAGAGAACTCTTCACAAAATTTTAATGTAATTAATAATCACTGTGAGAAATCGCTTCTGGGGATAAATTATATACCTAAACCCACATGACACATTTAGAAAATAAGCTTTCAGAGGAGAAAACTATCAGATATCTGTGCAGTAAAAGCACTCTGCCTCCACGTCTCAGCTTAGTTCACCTTAGTGAACAGGAGAAACCTTTGCCCACAGGCTATGTGGTCTGCAGTCAGATAATCATTGCTGCATTTTTTTCTGTGTGCAACTTTCGATAAATGCATTTCATTTCCAAAATTAATACTTGGAAACAAAAAAGTGCCCACAAGCTTAGTCACTGAAAAGTAAAAAGAATTAAGCAACAGGAGAAACATCTCACGTGAGCAACAGCACTGAATGAGATGAGAGCTGAAGTGACTCCAAATCATTCTTTAGAACCTCAAGTTCACAGACAAAACAAAGGCAGTGTGATCATCTTTTGAGAGGAAAGAGTTCTCTGTAGGAGGCACTCTTTGTCTTAATCTTAAACCAGATATCCCTATGTTGTATGCATCTCTAGGCTTAGTACAACCTGCAGATCTCTCAGTCACACACTGTGCTGTGCTTAGTCACTCAGTTGTGTCCGACTCTTTGCGATCCTATGAATTATAGCCCACCAGGCTCCTTTGTCCATGGGGATTCTCGAGGCAAGACTACCAGAGGGGTTTGCCATTCCCTCCTCCAGGGGATCTTCCCAGCTCAGGGATCAAACCCAGGTCTGCTTTGTTGCCGGTGGATTCCTTACCCTCTGAGCCACCAGGGAAGCCCTGATCACACAATCCCTTGCTTAATCTGTTGATTCTTTCCATGGACCACAGTGGAAATGGAGAATGATTAAGTAAAGGGTGACCTGATCTCTTCCCTAGCTTCCCCTTCACTAATCTTGTGAACAAGATGGCATTGGAAGAAAGAGCATGAGGAGTCGACAAGCCTGCACACAGTGGGGGACAGTGAGGACTCTGACCTCCATCTCCCTGATCAACTGTAATTACTTCCCTCTTTCCCTTTAAAAACTTTCATGGTTGAGCGGACTCTTCAGAGGTAGATTTTGGGGTATGCTGAGTCCACCATGTCCCCATTCCCAACTGCTGGCATTCATGTTAAAGGCAATTATTCTTCCTACTAACATTTATGAGTATTGATCTTGTAAGCGGTGAGCAGTGGGACCTGATTCCATAACATCTGCATAGAAGATGTTTCTGTAGGATTGTTTGTTTGCTTACATACCTTTAAGTCACAGCACTCAACATGTGAAAAGCTACCTACAAAAACAAAATTTCTGAGATGACTTTGATCCCATGCTCAAATTATTGGCTTAGATGCACTTGCCTCTAAAGGCTTTGTATCTGCAACAACTCCTGTCTACTGGCCTGGTAAAGGTATTATTTTCGCCTTATTATTACATATCTTTCTAAGTAACCACACCTGGCTTTATCCAAAACAAAACAAAAAAGTTGCAGTAAATATGTGTTCTTTGTGGTAATACAATGCACAATTTAGCTCATCTAAGCTATCTCTCTATGAGAGGTGCTTGTTTCTATTATGAAATGTGCTCACAGTAAAGGGAATCCACACTGGACATCCGGAAGGCAGAGGGAGAACCACTTGCCCAGCATGTCGCTGCTTCAGACCAACCTCAACGTAACCGTGGAGCCACTTCTGCCCCAGGAGTTACTCATGTTAACCCAGCCTCCCAATCACAGCCGCATCTTTCTCTCACAACCATGACCTTTACTGAAGGTAACAAGCACATTGCCAGGCTGAACACCCACCCTTAAGCAGCGTGAAAAGGCCTTGGAAAACAGGCACTTTACTATTCCCTGTGAAAACTCTGACAGGACTGCTTTGTTACCTGGATTAAATCTTGAAATGTCAGGGGCAGTAAGTCATCCATACGCCCAATGTCTTTGCAGAAACGATTTAAAATTCTTCCTGAAAGAACAGGATATAAAAAATTACTCATTTCCCCAGTCATGCCCTTTGAGAGAAAGAATTCATGAACAAATGAAAACAGTATTTTTAAAGTACATATACATATTTATCATTTCTCCAAAGAAGACATACGGATGGCTAACAAACACATGAAAGGATGCTCAACATCACTCATTATCAGAGAAATGCAAATCATGACAACAATGAGGTACTATTTCACACCAGTCAGAATGGCTGCGATCCAAAAGTCTATAAGCAATAAATGCTGGAGAGGGTGTGGAGAAAAGGGAACCCTCTTACACGGTTGGTGGGAATGCAAACTAGTACAGCCATTATGGAAAACAGTGTGGAGATTCCTTTAAAAATTGCAAATAGAACTGCCTTATGACCCAGCAATCCCACTGCTGGGCATACACACCGAGGAAACCAAAATTGAAAGAGACAAATGTACCCCAGCGTTCACTGCAGCATTGTTTGTAATTGCCAGGACATGGAAACAACCTAGATGTCCATCAGCAGGTGAATGGATAAGAAAGCAGTGGTACATATACACAATGGAGTATTACTCAGCCCTTCAAAAGAATAAATTTGACTCAGTTTTAATGAGATGGATGAAACTGGAGCCGATTATACAGAGTGAAGTAAGCCAGAAAGAAAAACACCAATACAGTATACTGACACATATATATGGAATTTAGAAAGATAGTAATGATGACCCTGTATGTGAGACAACAAAAGAGACACAGAGGTATAGAACAGACTTTTGGCCTCTGAGGGAGAGGGAGAGGGTGGGATGATTTGGGAGAATGGCACTGAAACATGTATACTATCATGTAAGAAATGAAGTGCTAGTCTATGTTCAATACAGGATACAGGATGCTTCGGGCTGGTGCACGGGGATGATCCAGAGAGATGATATGGGGTGGGAGGTGGGAGGGGGATTCAGTATTGGGAGCACATGTACACATGTGGCCGATTCATGTCAAATTATGGCAAAACCAATACAGTATTGTAAAGTAGAATAAAATAAAATTAAAAAATAAGTAAGCCAGAAAGAAAAACACCAATACAGTATACTGACACATATATATGGAATTTAGAAAGATAGTAATGATGACCCTGTATGTGAGACAACAAAAGAGACACAGAGGTATAGAACAGACTTTTGGCCTCTGAGGGAGAGGGAGAGGGTGGGATGATTTGGGAGAATGGCACTGAAACATGTATACTATCATGTAAGAAATGAAGTGCTAGTCTATGTTCAATACAGGATACAGGATGCTTCGGGCTGGTGCACGGGGATGATCCAGAGAGATGATATGGGGTGGGAGGGGGCTTTGGGATTGGGAGCTTGTGTACACCTGTGGCTGATTCATGTCAATGTATAGCAAAACCAATACACTATTGTAACGTAGAATAAAGTAAAAATAAAATTAAAAATATAAAGTACATATATATAGTTAATATATTACAGAGTCATCTGAAATATGCCAATGTCAGTGGTAAAGAAAGAGAAAATAGGATGATACCTAGAGAAATAAAAATACCAAATGACCGTCGGTGGGGAATTGAAATTGAGGTATTATTTTTTAAAAGAATTGTTGGGGATATCTTGTGGCAGAATCAAGAAAGGTTGGTAGATTTGAGAAAGTTTCCTCCTTTATATCAGTCCAACCTGAGACACCTACCAAGTGCCAAATTGGTAAACAGCTACAAAATCCTTAAGTTAATCCCAATTGTTAGACTAATTTTGCTGATAATTTTAAAATAAATATAGTTACAAACTCTCCGATATTTTTTTTCCTTAAAAAAGTTTATAGCACCTTACATTTTGAAAAAGTTTGGATTTCTGCCATTTCCAAGTTGTGAGCTTACTACAGGGGTAATAAATTGTTATTTTCAGAGGTACAGCAGGTGGAACAAACAGACTCATCTTAAGCATCCAAGAAGACCAGAGAGATATAGGTAGGAAAACAGAAATATTTCTTAATGACTAAAAGATAACTTATCATCATTGATTTTATTTCCCTTCTCAGAATCCATGAAAACAATATATCCTAAAGACTGCAGGATGGAAGACTGTCACTGAACAGGATCTCTGATAAAAGCTATGGAGCATGTCCACTGGAAAATGCCCACATGCATTGTTTTATGACTTGGGGGGATTCTTAAACCATGAACCACAAGAACTGAGGTGGCCATGAGAGATGTGGGCCAGGTGAGAACTGCTCATTCTGGGGGAACAGGACACCACCTGTCACTCAGCTCCTCCTGTCACAGGAATGCACTCCTAAAACATACATGCACTTTGTCTCCAAGAAGGGTAGCTTCTCCCTGCAGGGAGAAGCTCCAGTGCACCTCAAAGCCCTTCAGGGCAAAATGCAGTCTGTAGCTCCTATCTTTGGGAGAATTATAACTGCCAAAAGTTGAAACCTCTGTCACGCAGCAGATCTCTGAAACATTAGACGTAATATGGAAACTACTATCACAAAAATCCTCTGAAGTTTTACAAGTTATTTTTGATTTTCTTTTTCATTAAATATTTATCAGCGAGTTCTACAGGATGACAGAATCATTGCATTTCAGAGTGTCAGGCCTTTCAGACAGGATTGAGGCTGAATGCAAGACTCAGGACGAGCAGATGCTCCCTGCCTAACACACACAGCTACCTGACAGCCAGGTGTTCATCGAGTAAGTGCTCTCTGTCTTTACTCAGGTCTCTCTACCCCAAACTATGCATTTCTTCACCTATCTCAGTGCCATCATATATCCCAAATGGTAACTGATGACATTTACATGGTTAGTTTACTGATGCTAACTGGGCAGTATCTATAGGAGAGTTGTATTTATTCTGTTGCAATTGTTATGCCTTTAACAGCTTTAAAAATATAATCTATAGCTAATAAGAACTGGCCAGGAATCTCATTTTTATACCGGGTTGTTTTAACCATATTTTGCATAAAAGGAAGTTTTGAAGTATCAGATTATCCATGTGTTAGAAATTCAGAAAGACTGCCTGGATTTAACCAGTCTGAACAAAATACAGAATGTCTCTAAAAACATCCTGTAATAAAATTTGAAGATTTGACAATCTAAAACTGCCTTAGGTCAACTTTAATTTTCACTTGTAAAATTTGTCATTTTTTATAGTTTTTGAAAAAGCTGAATACATAGGCACTCTACATTTCAACCAGTTATAACCATTTTTTAAAATATAGTAAGTTCCTGCTACTCTTAAAAAGTGTATCCACTTCCCTGGAATAATTCCAACATTAATTTTAAATAGAACTTATAACTTTATAAAATTTCTATCTATTACACAATAGACCTGTAAGAAATGAAACTTTTGCCTTATCCTTTTCAAGCAACAAGTAAACCAGATGTTTGTGTTTATATGCAAAATCAAGCTCTCCCTATGAAACCAAATTAAAATGAACTCATGAGTGAAGCAAAGCCCTGATGAAAACAGAAACAAAGATAAAACAAGCAAACAAAGAAAAAACATGCTGTGGATTTTTTGTGGCTTATGGGTCTTAGTCATTTGTCCACTTTTCCCTGCATCTGGGAAATCACACACATCATTTTCCATTCCCAATTGTTTTATCAAATTTATCATATTAATTTGGATTTTATAGAAGAAAAAGACCAAAAAATGCATAACATTTTATCAGGTCACTTAATCAAAAAATCAGTTAATGCCAGCTGTTTGCTATGCATTTCTTTAAATGCTTCAGTTCAGTCCAGTCCAGTCGCTCAGTCCTGTCCGACTCTTTGCGACCCCATGAATCGCAGCACTTTTATATGTATTAATTCTCCTCATTCTCGCACACAAAAACATTGAGAATTTTACTGTACTATTATCGCTACTCTACAGAAAGAGTTGAGGTCAACAGAGATTAAACTTGACAAAATTCTGTCTCTTGGTGCCTGGGATGGGATTCACATTCAAAAGATCAATTCAGTCTAGTCACTCAGTCATGTCTGATTCTTTGAAACCCCATGAATTGCAGCATGAAAGGCCTCCCTGTCCACCACCAAGTCCACGAATTTACCCAAATTCATGTCCATTGAGTCGGTGATGTCATCCAGCCATCTCATCCTCTGTCATCCCCTTCTCTTCCTGCCCCCAATCCTTCCCAGCATCAAGGTATTTTGCAATGAGTCAATTCTGCATGAGGTGGCCAAAATATTGGAGTTTCAGCTTCAACATCAGTCCTACCAATGAAAACCCAGGACTCATCTCCTTTAGGACTGACTGACTGGATCTCCTTGCAGTCCAAGAGACTCTCAAGAGTCTTCAACACCACAGTTCAAAAGCATCGATTCTTTGGTGCTCAGCTTTCTTCACAGTCCAACTTCATACATGACTACTGGAAAAACCATAGCCTTGACTAGATGGATCTTTGTTGGCAAAGTAATGACTCTGCTTTTCAATATGCTATCTAGGTTGGTCAGAACTTTCCTTCCAAGGAGTAAGCATCTTTTAATTTCACGGCTGCAATCACCATCTGCAGTGATTTTGGAGCCCCCAAAAATAAAGGTTGACATTGTTTCCATAATTTCCCCATCTATTTCCCATGAAGTGATGGGACCAGATGCCATGATCTTAGTTTTCTGAATGTTGAGTTTTAAGCCAACTTTTTCACTCTCCTCTTTCGCTTCCATAGAGACTCTTTAGTTCTTCTTCACTTTCTGCCATAAGAGTGGTGTAATCTGCATATCTGAAGTTATTGATATTTCTCCTGGCAATCTTGATTCTAGCTTGCACTTCTTCCAGCCTACCTTTTCTCATGATGTACTCTGCATAGAAGTTAAATAAGCAGGGTGACAATATACAGCCTTGAAGTACTCCTTTTCCTATTTGAAACCAGTCTGTTGTTCCATGTCCAGTTCTAACTGTTGCTTCCTCACCTGCATACAGGTTTGTCAACAGACAGGTCAGGTGGTCTGGTATTCCCATACCTTCCAGAATTTTCCAGTTTATATTGATCCACACAGTCAAAGGCCTTGGCATAGTCAATAAAGCAGAAATAGATGTTTTTCTGGAACTCTCTTGCTTTTTTGATGATCCAGCAGATGTTGACCATTTGATCTCTGGTTCCTCTGCCTTTTCTAAAATCAGCTTGAACATCTGGAAGTTCACGGTTCATGTGTTGCTGAAGCCTGGCTTGGAGAATTTTGAGCATTACTTTACTAGCATGTGAGATGAGTGCAATTGTGTGGTAGCTGAGCATTCTTTGGCATTGCCTTTCTTTGGGATTGGATTGAAAACTGACCTTTACCAATCCTGTGGCCACTGCTGAGTTTTCCAAATTTGCTTGCATATTGAGTGCGGTACTTTCACAGCATTCTCTTTCAGGATTTGAAATAGCTCAACTGGAATTCCATCACCTCCACTAGCTTTGTTCGTAGTGATACTTTCTGAGGCCCACTTGACTTTACATTCCAGGATGTCTGGCTCTAGGTGAGTGATCACACCATCGTGATTATCTGGGTCGTGAAGATCTTTTTTGTACAGTTCTTCCATGTATTCTTGCCACCTCTTCTTAATATCTTCTGCTTCTGTTAGGCCCATACCATTTCTGTCCTTTATCGAGCCCATGTTTGCATGAAATGTTCCCTTGGTATCTCTAATTTTTTTGAAGAGATCTCTAGTCTTTCTCATTCTGTTGTTTTCCTCTATTTCTTTGCACTGATCACTGAGGAAGGCTTTCTTATCTCGCCTTGCTATTCTTTGGAACACTGCATTCAAATGGGAATATCTTTCCTTTGCTCCTTCGCTTTTCACTTCTCTTCCTTTTACAGCTGTTTGTAAGGCCTCCCCAGACAACCATTTTGCTTCTTTGCATTTCTTTTCCATGGGGATGGTCTTGATCCCTGTCTCCTGTACGTGTCACGAACCTTTGTCCACAGTTCATCAGGCACTCTATCAGATCTAGTACCTTAAATCTATTTCTCACTTCCACTGTATAATCATAAGGGATTTGATTTAGGTCATACCTGAATTGTCTAGTGGTTTTTTCTACTTTCTTTAAGTCTGAATTTGGCAATAAGGAGTTCATGATCTGAGCCACAGTCAGCTCCCAGTCTTGTTTTTGCTGACTGTATAGAGTTTCTCCAGCTTTGGCTGCAAAGAATATAATCAATCTAATTTTGGTGTTGACCATCTGATGATATCCATGTGTAGAGTCTTCTCTTATGTTATTGGAAGTGGGTGTTTGCTATGACCAGTGTATTCTCTTGGCAAAACTCGGACATGGGGTAGCACCTCTCAGCTGCCGATCCTGACTTCCCACATTCAGAAGAGCTGAATCCAAAGTCTGTTTTCTTTACTAAGGGTCACATGGATTCCACATGATATAGTGGTTCAAACCACTATTGAAAAATAAAGAAAAACCTTTCAGTTTAGTCTGGGTAAAGTCTAGAATCATTTTAATTTGCTGGTTAATTTTCAAACTTTAAATTTCACAATTCTTTAATAGAATCTAATAATATGGATCTCATTCCAGCGTGACAGTCTAATTCAAAAGGAGCTTTTCTCTCTCTCTCTCTCTCTCTCTCTCTCTCTCTCTCTCTCTCTCACACACACACACACACACACACACACACACACACACACACACTACTCTGAATCAGTGCTGTTTAAAATAATTGTGCTTCTGTCAAAAGGATCTTGACTGTGCCAGTGAAGTGACTGGCACAACTATCACAAAGCTCTTTCCTAGCAGAACTGAGACATTGGAACATCTTCACCTTCGTCCCAACTCCATGTCCATTATATATTTTAAATGTATACTGATGACAAACAAAGCTTCCTCTCTTCTCTGACATCAAATTTTTAAAAAATGGACAAAACAATTAAGGGAAGAGAAAAGATGAAATATGTTTTAAAAATACTCAGTATTTATCCAAAATCTATAAGGTACTCATTTTGGTACCTAAGACTTCAAATCATAATCTCATCTAGAAAGCAGTCATTGGATACAGCCAGAACCAAGAGAAAACATACCTGAAAACTATGCCAATTAAGCATGAAATTCCTATAATCGCTTTGTGAAGGGAGATGGGAGTGGTTAGAAAATTCAGCACCAAAAGGAATTAAACCTTCTTCAGTTTTTAGAATTTCCCATTGTATGAGTGATTTCTACTCACCTGGTCTAAAACATTGGACAATTTATTAATAAAACTAGCTGATCTTGTAAGATAAACCACTAATTGTCTAGGTTACACAGGTGCTGCCTTTTATACCTTTTGTTAATCTGGCTATTTGTGTCACAAGTGTTTACTTAATCTTAAATCAAGGTAATAACAGTTTTCTAGTAACACTGATGACTCATCATTTTGAAATAGGTATTTATTTTCCTTCCATTCACAGCGCTATGTCAAGACAAACATTTAAAAATCAGCATTCCTCCCTTTTTACCTCTTAAGGGCCTGTAGTTTATAAAGTAAAATAATTAGGTATCAAATATTTGGTCCTCCTAAGATTCATCTTCAATGCACATTAAATCCCAGGTAAATGTATTAGGTGTTTGGCAGTTTTGTCTCCTTTATTGACAGAGAGCAAAACTTTGGCAATTTCATTTCTTTGACTGACAGGAAGCAGAACTTAGAAGCTTGACTGACAGACAACAGAACTTTATGGTTCCATGAAACAGCTTCCAGTGAATGAATATATGTGGTTTTCTCTTCATGACATCACATACCAGAAACAAAGTCCACCCTAAATTATATATTACAAATTCTACTTTTGAAAATAAGGTAGGAATCTTGTTACCTTATCTCACTAAATGAGTAGGTATTGATTGACCCAAACCTTTTGGGCAAACTAGGCTTATTTTTGCAGTTGTTATTTGGGCTTGAATTTTCTTGAAGGAATGAAGTCCTGCTAATAGATATAGGAGCAGGAAGCAAGATAAACATTAGCATGCTGGCTGCTCTAAGATAAGTGAACTTGAAGATTTAAACTTGGTCCCAAATTATTGATTAATAAATTAATTCATGTCTAGAGAAGCCTATAGGTCTTGAACATGAAGAACCTGGCTAACTGTGGTCATGAGACCTCAGAGGCTGAAATAATAGAAATTCAGTTCTTTTTAATGCTCCCAACTTTACAAGTGTAGTTTTCACATTAACAAGCAAAGTGGAGCAATTTCACAGCCATCAGAGCAAGGGCTCCGTCAGTCACTTCCTTGTTCTAACTTCCTAAGACAATGAGATCTGTGTGAGTCACTGCATTTTACCATCTTGTGCTCTTCACAGTGCCTGGACCAAACAACATGCACTGAATAAATCTACACAGGACGCTGCCCTCAACATTCTTATTCAATCCTCACGACAGTCTTGTGAAACAGGAAGAGCAGCATCTCCGTTTCACAGGAGATGAAGTTCCCAGACACCATGTCATCATCGTCACTAAGGCTCATTAGGCACTGACCATGTGCTAAGCACTGTGAATGTGATAACTAACTTGGCACAGTGATAAAGAATCTGACTGCCAGTGCAGGAGATGCAAAAGATGCGGGTTTGATCCCTGGGTCAGGAAGGTGCCCTGGGGTCAGAAATGGCAACCCACCCCAGTATTCTTGCCTAGAAAATTCCATGGACAGAGGAGCCCTGTGGGCTATAGTCCACAAAGTCACAAATTGTTGCACATGACCGAGTGACTGAGCACAACAACAATGCCCACAACATTAAGGTCAGTTAGGTGTGAATAGAATCCTCATTTTACAGATAAGAAAACCAAAAAATAGAGAATTTAAGTAACAAACACATACGTATTAACATAACTATAAATAGTTATTACTATTAGTAACTTGAGCAGTACTAAACCCAGGCAGTTGGCTCCAGAGCCCATACTTTTTAAACCAAGGCAGACAACACCCTACCTTGAGATTTGTCTGCCCAATGGTGTCCACCTGCTTTGGCCTACAGTTCTGTGGCCAGTTGATGACTAGGCCAAGGCTACTTCTGTCCGACCTCCAGCCCACCTCCCGTAACAGGTCCTGTCAATTATTACTTGCATAAGCAAAGCCACCCTGGACCTCACAAAAAATCTAACCTACTAGATAAAGTGGGCATGTAAATTGATGAACTAATTCCTCAAAGAAACCCAGTGTGGAGGCTACCTTCCAAAATAGGATAGGTGAAAGACACAGGGTGGAAATGTCAACCACTGGGAAACCTCCAGGGACACTCATATTGAGAAACTTACTACTGAGGATCCACCTGCTAGTACCACAAAGCCTCTTCTTACATGTCACCAAGTAAGGAAGTAAGTAAGTGTTAGTCACCCAGTCATGCCCGATTCTTTTCGACCCCATGGACTGCAGCCCACTAGACTCTTCTGTCCATGAGATTTTCCAGGCAAGGATACTGGAGTGGCTGCCACATGTCACCAAAGTCCACTGTAAAACTCTAGGGTTAATTTCATTGAAGAGGATATTTACATTTCATCAATCTTCTAATTAATTTGTCATTACCATTTTAGGTAAACCTCAAAGTGTCAGCTTATGCCAGAAGCTCTGTGATTCCAGAAATGGATGGGAAATGAAAGAAAGAAACACACAGCTTGTCTCATGGAGAGAGATTCCATAAGAAGGTCCTTCCTAAAGAATAACTTAGCTTGTGGGCTGTGCTTAGTCGCTCAGCCCTCTCTGACTCTTTGCAACCCCATGGACTGCAGCCCACTAGGCTCCTCTGTCCATGGGGATTTTTCAGGCAAGAATACCGAAATGTGTTGCCATGCCCTCCTCCAGAGGATCTTCCCAACTCAGGGATCAAACCCAGGTCTCCCATGGTACAGGTGGATTCTTTATCATCTGAGCCACCAGGGAAGCTTAACCTATGTAACACAGCCAACAGTTTATTTTTTAAAATTTTTAATTAGAGGAAAATTGATTTACAATGTTGTATTGGTTTCTGACATACAACAATGTGAGTTAGCCATAATTATACATATACTGCCTTCCTCTGGAGCCTCCTTCCCCTCTCTCCATTGCACCCCTCTAGGTTATCACAAAGTGCCAGGCTGGGCTCCTTGTGTTTCATATCAACTTCCCATCAGCTGTCTATTTTACACATGATAGTGTATGTATATCCATGCTATCTCCTTCCCCTGCTGTGCCCAGAAGTCCATTTTCTACATCTGAGTCTCCACTCCTTTCCTGCAAATAGCTTCATCAGTGCCATCTTTCTAGCTTCCATGTATATGCATTAATATACAATATTCGTTTTTATCCATCTTTCTTACTTCACTCTATATAACAGGCTATAGGTTCATCCACCTCACTACCACTAACTGAAGTAGTCAACAACATTGAAACACATTTCCATCAAATGTATGGTGTTTTGTATGCCAGGCCACAAATGTGTTCCTAAATTATTCTGCAAAGTGAATATTTATTTTTCCACAAACACAAATTGGAATAAAAACTCATATATGTCTACATTCAGATTTTCTCTGGTAGAAGGAAAAATATCAGGTTTTTATAGAAAATGGATCAACACAAGACAGTGATTTTCTTCCCAGTATCTCCTCCATTTTCAAACATAAGCTATAATAAGGCACCAAATGGGTTTGTTAACAACCATTTTTACTGAGAAAACTTGGTATCTGACTTACCTATTGAGTTTCTATCGAAGAACAATACCAGCGATCTCAAAATGGACTCTACCATTTTGTTGTGCAAAATTTGTGAAGACTGAACAAGGATGTAGACTAACAACAGAGATCTTGCAATGCCGAAAAGGATGGTAAATACATTTAAACCTGAAATAAAGAAACATCACTCAGCACAAGATCTCTGCTTTTTCTTCAATAATCCTAAAGCAGAGCAAACACTTTATAAATGCATTATATATTTTTTCTATAATTTATGTATAAATTCATATATAATACAGAATAAATTTATACATATAACACATTCTATAAGAGTTTAATACAATCACAAATATTTATAAAGAATATAAAAATCACTGTTTCTCATTAGATAGAAACCACATGGGGAAAACATCAGGTGTAAGCTACAATTTCAGGTTTTCCTAATTCAATTACAAGTTCTAATAAAACTGAGAAGAAAGAAAATGATAAAATGCAGTCATCTTTTTTTCTCTGAATATCAAATCTTACTAATTACAGCATGTCCCACAATTTAAAAGTGAGGTATGTTTTGGTACCAAACAAAAGTTGGCTTTAAGGCAATAAATAGTAGACTGAATAATGCATAAAATGAATATGTGATGTGAAAGACTGATCACTGGAAATCACCCAATCAGAACAGCAGAGAGAAACATAAATGTAAAAAAAAAAAAAGGCAATATAAGAGACTTATTTGATAATATAAAGCATGCCAATCTAGGCATAATAGAAATTCCTGAAGGAGAAGAAATAGGATAAAAGGATTAAAATGTATTTGAAGAAACTATGGCAGAAAACGTTCCAAATACAAAGAAGGAAACAGATATTTTAGTATAGAAGCAGAGGGTCCCAAGTGAGATGAATCTGAGCAGACCTAAACAAAGACATATATAATTAAAATGGCAAAAGTTAAAGAGAAGATTCAAAGGCAGCAAGAGAAAAACAAAAGTTAATTACAAAGGAATCCCACTCCCACCCCCAGCCCACCCTGGGCCAAGGCTACTAGTTGTTATTTCTACAGAAAAGTTGCAGGCAAGATATATTCAAAGTCCTGAAAGGGAAAAAAATTTGCAACCTAGCATACTCTATCCAGCAAGATAAGCACCTATAAGGAGAGATAAAGTTCTCAAACAAGCAAACACCAAAACAATACCAAACTGTACTAAAGGATATACTAAAAGGAAAATGAAAGTCACTCAGTCTTGTCCAAATCTTTGTGACTCTGTAGACTACAGTCCATGGAATCCTCAGGCCAGAATACTGGCGTGGGTAGCATTTCCCTTCTCCAGGGGATCTTCCCAACCTCGGGAATGAACCCAGGTCTCCCACATGGCAGGCAGATTCTTTACCAGCTGAATCACAAGAGAAGTCCAAGAATACAGGAGTGAGTAGCCTATCCCTTCTCCAGTGAATCTTCACAACTCAGGAATCAACCCAGGGTCTCCTGCATTGCAGGCAAATTCTTTATCAACTGATTTATCAGGGAAGGTCCCTCCACACCCCACCATATATTATAAGGTCTTCTCTAAACAGAAAAGAAGCAAGAATCCATGGGAAAGAGAATATCATATTTGGGCAGTAAATCACTTAAATAAGCCAATACATAGATTAAACTTTTTTTTCTATGAAATCTATGATAACCACAACGAACAGCAAAAGGATAAACATTAAAGTGTGTAAGAGACACATCAAAATCATAAAATGGGACAGAAGAGTAAGAAAATGCAGATATTTTTTCAGAATGTGTTTAAGCCTATATGTTGTTAAGTCATGTTTGACTCTTGTGAACCTATGGATTACAGCCCACCAGGCTCCTCTATCCATGGGCCTTTCCAGGCAAAAATACTGGAGTAGGTTACCATTTCCTTCTCCAGGGAATCTTTCCCAACCCTAGAAGCCTTGTCTCCTGCATTGGCAGGTGGATTCTTTACCACTGAGTCACCAGGGAAGCCCTAAGCTTATATGACTACCACTTTAAAGAAAGCAGATATAGGAAGAAGTTTACATAATTGAAAAAGAGGGTAACCATAAATCAAAGACATATAGTAGATTCACAAAGCCAAAAAGAAGAGAGTGGAAGCATAACACAAAAGAAAATCATCAAAGCTAAAAAAGAAAAAAAGAAAGAAAGAAAGAAAAGGAACAAAGAAGAAATAAAAATCAACAGGAAAACAAGTTTAAGATGGCGATAAATATATACATATCAAAAATTACCTTAAATGTCAAAGAACTAAACACACAAAAGACACAAAGTGGGATACTAAATAAAAAAATAAAAGCATACATATTTCCAGGACATTATATCCAAATAACCCCCCACATACTCATTCTTTTCAAGTGCAGATGGACCACTCTCTAGGATGGAGCCATACTATAGCACAAAACAAGCCTCAACAAATTTAAGAGGACAGAAATTATTTCAAGCATCTTTTCGGACCACAATTGCATGAAACTAGAAATCAACCACAGGAAAATAAGGAAAGAAAGATTACATGGAAACTAAACAATATGCTGGATTTTCCAGGTAATGCAGTGATAAACTGATGCAAGAGATGCAGTTTCAATCCTTGGGGCAGGAAAATTTCCTGGAGTGGGAAAGAGCAACCCACTCCAGTATTCTTGTCTGGAAAATCTCATGGACTGAGTAGCTGGGTGGGCTATAGTCCATGGGGTCACAAAGAGTCGACACAGCTGAGCAATTGAGTGTACACACACACAAAAACATGCTACTAAGAAAAAAAAAGAATCAATGATTAAATCAAGGAGGAAATTTAAAAATACAAATGACAATAAAAACAGCCATACAAAATCTATAGATTGCAGCAAAAGCAGTTCTTAGAGGGAAGTTCATAGTAACATAGGTCTTCTTCAAGAAACAAGAAAAACCTCAAATAAACAACCTAACCTACCACCTAAAAGAGTTAGAAAAACAACAAAAACTAAAATCAGCAAAAGGATGGACATAAGAAATATCAGAGAAGAAATAAATATTTTAAAAATAGAAAAAATCAATAAAACCAAGAGCTGGTTCTCTGAAAGGGTAAACAAAATTGACAAGCCTCTAGTTAGGCTTACTAAGAATAAAAGGAGAGAACCCAAATAAACAAAATAGTAAATGAAAGAGGATAAGTAACAAATGATTCTACAGATACAAAAATAAACCATCAACTGTATTTACTAACAAACTGGACAACCTATGGGAAATGGACAAGTTTCTAGACACATGGTGCTGCCGCTACTGCTGCTAAGTCGCTTCAATCGTGTCCGACTCTGTGCGACCCCATAGACGGCAGCCCACCAGGCTCTTCTGTCTGCGGGATTCTCCAGGCAAGAATACTGGAGTAGGTTGCCATTTCCTTCTCCATTCTACAGCACACCAAAACTGAACCAAGAAGACATAAATAATTAGAACAGACTGATCACTAGAAATGAAATAGAATCTGTAATTGAAAAAAAAAATATCCCTACATACAAAAGTCCAGGACCAGATGGCTTCACAGGTGAACTTTACCCAACAAAAAAGGAAGAGCTTATACCAATTCTTCTCAAATTCTTTCAAATGATTGAAGCAAAAGGAATATTCCCAGCGACATTCCAAAAAGCCACCATCATCCTGATACCAAAACCAGATAAAGATACTACCAAAAATGAAAATCAGAGGACAATATCCTTGATGAATATAGATGCAAAAATTCTGAACAAAATATTAGCAAACTGAATCTAACAACACATAAAAAAAATCATGCACTATGATCAAGTTGGATTTATCCCAGGGTTACAAGTATGGTTTAACATATACAAATCAATTGATATGATCCATCATATCAATGAAAGAAAACACAAAAGCCACATGATCATCTTAATAAATACAGAAAAAGCATTTGATTAAATTGACCATCCATTCATGATTAAAAAAAGAAACTCTTATGAAAGTAAGTACAGAGGAAATAAATCTCAACAAGATGAAAACTATTTATGACAAAGTGAAAGCATAAGTCTTTCATTCATGTCCAGCTCTGCAACTTCATGGACTGTATGCAGACTGCTAGGCTCCTCTGTCCATGGATTTTTCCAGGCAAGAATACTGGAGTGAGTAGCTATTCCCTTCTCCAGGGAATCTTCCCAACGCAAGGATCATGCATTGCAGGCAGATTCTTTACCATCTGAGCCACCAGGGAAGCCCATTTATGACAAAGCACACAGCCAATATAATACTCAGTGGTGAAAAGCTAAAGTCTTCCTGTTAAAATTTGGAGAAAGACAAGGATGCCCACTCTCACTACTTCTACGCAACATAGTACTGGAAGTCCTAGCTACAGCCATAAAACAAGAAAAAGAAATCAGAGTTATCCACATTTGGAAGAAAGAGGTAAAACTGATTTCCTAGGTCAGTCTCCCAAGGTGATAAGAAATAAAAGCAAAATAAACAAATAGGACCCAATCAAACTTATAAGCTTCCGCATAGCAAAGGAAGCTATAAACAAAATGGAAAGACAACCTACAGACTGAGAGAAAATCTTTGAAAATGATGTTATTGACAAAGGCTTAATTTTCAAAATCTAAAAAAAGTTTATACAATTCAATGACAAAAAAATGCAAACAACCTGCTCAAAAAATGGACAGGTGACTTAAATAGATGTTTTTCCAAAGAAGACATACACAGATATATGCCAACAGATATATACAAAGATAAATATTATTGCTAGTTATGAAATGAAAAGCAAAACTACAGTAAGGTACCACTTAACACCAGTCATAATGACATTCATTGAAAAATACAAATAACAGATGCTAAAGAGGGCATGGAGAAAAGAGAATCCATGTACACTGTTGGCAGGAATGTAAATTGAGGCAAACACTGTGGCAAGCAGTGGACGGTCCTCAAAAAGCTAAAAATAAAGTTGCCATCAGTTCAGTTTAGTTCAGTTGCTCAGTCGTGTCCAACTCTTTGCAACACCATGGTCTGTAGCACATCAGGCCTCCCTGTCCATCACCAACCCCCAGAGTTTACTCATACTCATGTCCATTGAGTCAGTGATACCATCCAACCATCTGATCCTCTGTCATCCCTGTCTCTTCCCACCATCAGTCGTTTCCAGCATCAGAGTCTTTTCAAATGAATCAGTTCTTCATATCAGGTGGCCCAAGTATTAAAGTGTCAGCATCAGTCCTGCAAATGAGTATTCAGGACTGATCTCCTTTAGGATGGACTGGTAGGATCTCCTTGTAGTCCAAGGGACTCTCAAGAGTCTTCAACACTACAGTTGAAAAGCATCAATTCTTCAGGGCTCAGCTTTCTCTATAGTCCAACTCTCACATCCATATATGACTACTGGAAAATCCATAGCTTTAACTAGATGAACCTTTGTTGGTGAAGTAATGTCTCTGCCTTTTAATATGTTGTCTAGGTTGGTCATAACTTTCTTCCAAGGAGCAAGCATCTTTTAATGTCATGGCTACAGGCAACATCTGCAGTGATTTTGAAGCAAAAAAAAAAAAAA
>SJYC01146063.1:0-46608 GCA_006408675.1 Madoqua kirkii | reverse complement strand
TCTGTTAGATCCATATCATTTTTGTCCTTTATTTTGCCCATCTTTGCATGAAATGTTCCCTTGGTATCTAATTTTCCTGAAGAGATCTCTAGTCTTTCCCATTCTATTGTTTTCCTCTATGTCTTTGCATTGATCACTGAGGAAGGCTTTCTCATCTCTCTTTGCTATTCTTTGGAACTCTACATTCAGATTGGTGTATCTTTCCTTTCCTCCTTTGCCTTTCACTTCTTTTCTTTTCTAAGTTATTTGTAGGGCCTCCTCAGACAATCATTTTGCCTTTTCGCATTTCTTTTTCTTTTGGATGCTTTTGATTACTGCCTCCTGTACAATGTTCTAATCCTCTGTCCATAGTTCTTCAGGCAGTCTGTCTGTCATATCTAATCCCTTGACTCTATTTCTCACTTCTGCTATATAATTGCAAGGGATTTGATTTAAGTCATACCTGAATGGTCTAGTGGTTTTCCCTATTGCCTTCATTTTAAGTCTGAATATGGCAATAAGGGGTTCATGATCTGAGCCACAGTCAGCTCCCAGTCTTATTTTTCCTGACTGTATAGAACTTCTCCATCTTTGGCTGAAAATAATAAAAATCAATCTGATTTTGGTATTGACCATCTAGTGATGGCCATGTGTAAAGTTGCCATATGATCCTGCAATCCCACTCCTGGGCATATATCTAAAGAAAGCTAATTTGAAAAGATACATGCAGCCTATGTTCACTGCATTACTATTTACAGTAGTCAAGACATAGAAACAATCTAAATGTCCATCAACAGATAAATGGACAAAGAAGATGTAGTATACACACACACATATATAATGGGATACTGAAAGAAACTACACACACACACACACACACACACACACACACACACACACACCTAATGGAATACTGATCAGTCATAAAAAGAATGAAATAATGCAGCATGAAATTTGCAGCAACACAAATGGGCCTAGAGATTATCATACTAAGTGAAGTAAATCACGAAGAGAAAGACAAACATATCACTTACATGTAGAATCTAAAATATGATACAAATAAACTTATCTACAAAACATGAACAGACTCACAGAGAGAACAGACTCCTGGTTGCCAAGAGGAAGGAGGGTGAGGGAGGGTGGACTGGGAGTCTGGGGTGAGCAGATGCAAACTATTAAACAGAATGGATAAACAACAAGATCCTACTGCATAGCACAGGGAATGACAGTCAATATTCTGTAATAAACCATAATGTTATACAACATGAAAAAGAATATATATATACACACATATATATATGCATATATACATATATATTCTATATATATGAAACTGAATCACTTTGCTGTACAGTAGAAATCAACATAACTATACTAAATCAAGTATATGTCAATAAAATAAATTTTTTTAAAAGTCTTCATTCAATCTCTTTCTTCTAGTTGATTTTAAAAATAATTACTCCAATTAATTCACAGAGTAAATGCAACTCAGACTTAATCTAAGACATTACTGAATTACTCCTGGAAGCCCTAGTTGCTCACACAGGCTCACTGAAAGCATTTCACACTCTTGTCTAATAGAGCAGAAGACTCAACTTTACCTGAATAAACTACTAAGTACCAGTTCAGATTTTTCTTCTCAGGTTCATTCCCTTGTCTACTATCATTGACGTGGTAGTCATCCACCCTATGGGACAGGGAAGAGAAAAAAGTGCAATAGACAGAATTAGATAAAGACTAAAAAAAGTTAACCTCAATTTAGGAGACATGTTTTATGCTAGAAAACAATTCCCAGCTCATAGGGCCCAGTGTCCCTCTACCTTATAAAAATCCAACTTGAATCATGAGTTTCAGTTTTCAAAACTGTCTGTGAGGAAGCTGCTGGGGTCAGACATGGGGAGAAACCATGGGAGAGTCATAGTCCACCAACAGCAACTTTTTCTTCAGGGAAACTACTTGAGGGTCAGCCTCCCTGACTGTGGGAAAGGGGGCTTCTGTAGACTTTCTGCACTGTGGGTCAGACCAGGAATCACTCACCAGTCTAAAAGCCACCAATCCTGCAGAACGTAGGCAACCTGGAGCAGGAAAGAGCAGTCACTCACACACTGACGTCACTGAGCCTCCCACCCCACTCACCAGGATGGGGGACAGAAAGGCTCCAGAACATGGACACGGTCCTTCCGGCTCAGGTCTGTGCCAAGCCCCACACCCCAGATGACCACAGGTCAGAGGAGGGCATGCTACAGTTTAGTATCTCTAAAAGACGTTGTTCTTTCCTAGAAGCTCTCTGTCATGTACACACAACACCAGTAAAGCTCATTGACTTAGCTCCCCACAAAAAATGCTTTTCAATGCAAATCCAGATGGACTACAAATGCAGTAATAATAGTGTAAATGTTGGAGTTTTTCAAATGAAAGAAACTTAACAGGTACTGTGATGACTAGTTTTCTATGTCAGCTTGGCCAGGCCAGTTACCAGTGATTCAAACACCGGTCTAGACATTGCCTTGAAGGTATTTTGTGAATGTGGTTCACATCCATCATAAGAATGGAAGTAGAAGAGATCACCCTCAACACTGTGGTGGTCTCATCCAGGTAGTCAAACGCCTGAAGAGCAAAACCCGAGGCTTCTTGGAGGAGGAAGAAATTCTTCCTTAAGACAGCAGGGTAGCTCCTGCCTGAGGTTCCAGCCTTCAGGCCTGCGCTCCTGATTTCACATTCACCCAGCTAGATCCCACAACTGCATGAGCCAATTCTTTGAGATAAATCTCTTCATATACATATTAAGAATATTGATAACATAAAGTATAAATAATATGTAAATACCAAACTGAGGGCACACACCAAAAAATTGTCTCCTTATTTACCTGAGCTGCGATGTTCACTAGAATAAGGAAAATGATGATAAACCAGTAAGCACCGCCTGTGAAGTAATTCTTGTAGGTCTTACAACCAACTTGTCCCTTTGAGTGGTCCTCCAGGGGCAGTGTAACCAGTATATCCTCAGTCTGTTAGGGAAAAAATGGCAGTGAGAAATAAAACATTAAGTAATCGATCCCTAAATATCAAAAGTTCAACAGTAACTTTCATTGCAAAAAGGGGACACACACAAAACTCATATTGGCAGGAGCGAAAGACAGTTCGTCTTCTAAAAGGAAGGATGTGGAAATACCTAGACAAACCACACATACATTTATCTTGGACCCAGCCATCCCACTCCTAGGAATCCATTAGAAATAAGAAAACATCACCTGCATGAGGCTATTCACAGTTGGGTAGCTTTGCTTAAAGTCAATCACTACTCTCAATACAATCACACCATACCCAATTCAAGTATAAATGCAGAAGCTTGTTCAAAATAATGCATAAAATGATATGGAACTAGTGTTTATCTCTTAATCTTTTATTTTGTCACTCAATGATGGAAACATAAAACATAACTGAGCCTCTAAATACTAGCCAAATACAGTCAACTGAGCTCGTACAGCAAATTGGAGTAAGGTGAATCTGGGTAGCAGGGGGCAGCATGTGATCAAAATCTATGCGATTCCTGAATTTCAGAGAGTGATTCCTGAGTGTGAACTGTGAGCAACTAATCTGAACCCTTATCAGAATCATCCAGGCTCGTGGGTTTGGATGTCAAGAAAGAACTGTGTATGTATAACCCGAGCAGACTGAAGGCTCACAAGGCCACCAAGAGCAGATAGACCCAGGTATGTTTCAGGATGAGAAACTCACATCATGGTCCTCTGGAGCCTCATCTTTCACTGACTCTTGAGGCTGGTCTAGAGACTTGGAAGATGGTTCAGACTCCTCAGTCTTCATTGAAAGGGAGCCAGAATCTATTCCAGATTTTAGGAGGAACTCAATGTAAGGCCCCTTTTGCACCATTTCACCCTAAAATTTAAGAAAAAATTGAAAGGCATGTATTTGCATTTGGTAATACTAATCTAATATAAATGGTAATCAGAGAAGTAAACAGATCTTAAGTTATGAGTTTTGTAAGAAAGTGATCATTAGGTCTGAAATTCTGGTGGACAAATATAGCTCAGTTCAGCTTGATACAAAACTGAGCATTGTGTTCTCTGCCAAACCCTATGTTAGGTGCTGGGGGATATGAAAGAAATGTGTGCTCATGTGTTAAAGATGGAGACCATTAACATAAGAAATGGCAGGTCACTCCAGTATTCTTGCCTGGGAATCCCATGGACAGAGTAGCGGGTGGGCTACAGTCCATGGGGTTGCAAAGCGTCAGACATGACTGAGCAACTAAGCAACAACATGTTTGAAAAATCTGAGCCCCAGATTCCTAGGGAAGTGAAGAATCTACACATGGAACTACTTCTAGGGAGGTAGAGGTTTTGCATTTTAATAATCTTTCCTGGAGTAGAACTTCACTTGACAAGTGAGGGATCTGGCCACAGGCCTGTGGAGCAGACAAGGGTTTAGAACACTGTTGCTGATGCCCAGAGGCAAACAAGCCAGCCAGTAAGCATCAACCAACCAGTAAGCCTGAAATATTCTCATTTATCTCCAGTCCACCACCACCCATGCTAGGAGTTGTGGATTGAATGGTGGCCCCCAAAAAGTATGTTCAAGCCCTAAGCATGGCATCTGTGGATATGACATTATTTAGATATAGGCTCTTTGCAGATGCAATCAAGTTAAGATGAGGTCACACAGGAACAGGGTGACCCTATATCCAGTAATACTGATGTCCTTATGAGAAGAGACCTAGACAGACACGGGGACAATGGCCATGTAACATCAGAGGCAGAAACCACAGTGCTGCAGCTGGAAGCCAAGGAACACCAAGGGAAGCAGATGAGCACTAGCGGCTGGAGGGAAGGATTCTGCCCTGGAGTCTTCAGAGAGAGCACGGCCCTGCCAGCGCCTGGATTTGGGACCCATAGCCTCCAGAACAGGGAAATGACGAACTTCTTTTAAGTCACCCTGTTTGCAGTGCTTTGTTACAGCAGCTCTAGAAACTGACATCCTAGCTTAAGCCCATGCTGCTGTCTCCTCAGCTTACTAACACTTGTAACTGCTTCTGCTGTGTCCCCTCCAGTGCATCAGAGGACTCTCTTAACTCCCACATCAGACCACATACCGCCTCTGCTCTGGACCGTCCAAGGCTTCCATCCCACTTCCGGCACCCTGCCCACTGCTCAGAGACCAGCTCCCTCCCGTCCCCCTGCTCACTCTCCTCAGACATGCTGGTCTTCCTGCTGTTCCTCCAACTGCCGGGTCAGCTCCTTCCTGAGGACCGCCTGCCTCAGATCCCCTCCTCCAGGTGACTGTGCGGCTTCCACCCGCATTTCACTCAGACCCCGTGAGGCAGCAGCTCCTCAGAAAGGCCAGGATGTCACCCTTTCTGTCACATCCTCCCCATAAGAACAGGAGCCCCGTGAGGGCAGGGCCTTGTCCTGCTGCACAGGCTCCCACACGTATCGGGCACATAGAGACCTGGGCAGGGAGGCCAGCAACTGGAGACACCAGCAGAGAGGGCATCTCTGGCCTGGGTGACCAGCTACCCAGCCTCGCTTCTGGTGTTAAGGAAGATGCTGTTTAGTAAACTGCGTTTGACTATCACATGGTTACAAACGGGTCTTACTACCTGTAATTTCCAAATTAGTATACTTTGACTTAAATCCTGGAAGAGGAAAACAAAACCTTGTACATAAAATAGCAGTATTATCCTTAACAAATTTCATTAGAACAGTGATGACTCAGTAATTTTATGGTAGCACTGTTATACACTTTAGGGTTTATGTGGCTTAGAGCATAATAGTGACATTTCTATGGTCTTTGAATTCATCCTCAGAGGCATGAGTACCATCAGCTCTGGGAAGAAGGGGGCAAAAAACTGAGAGAGAAGAGGGCATTTACCATGAATCCAAGGAGAGTGACCTATTGAGAGGATCTGGCCTTCAACACAGTACAAGCAAGCTCCACAGACATTTAGAAACTACTTACATTTTCCAATATCAGAGTCTTACTTGCAGCTTTTAGGTACTGCAACTGATGAGTCACTAAGATTATGATCTTATCTTTCAAGGCTTGGCAAATACACCTACAAATATAAAAGGTATAGCATGCAAAACCACATTAATGGGGATACTTCAAAGTAAAACTTTATACTTTAAAACATAGTGAGACAGAGACAACACATAGTCAAAGATCTGCAGTTTGAATATCAAATAAATGACAAAATTTAATACAAACATAAATCAATGAATTTGGCAATGTCTTCAAATTCATCACAGCAAACTTGACTCCAGCTCCACTAAAAAAAATTCCAAAAAGCAGTCCAGTGAAGGAGGCACCAAGAGCTAAATTCTTTTACCTAAAACTCAGCTTAGCATTTATATATTTCATAAGGAAAAGCAATTGAGCAACACTGAGATTCCAAAACTCGACTGAACTAAAACACTATGTTATTGCTATGTGAGAATAGGCGAACAGGAATCTATGTCATGTAAAAATGTATACATTTTTAGGCAGTTTTCTATGTGATTATTTATGATTTATGATGTACAGATTAACAACAAAAATGAATAGTTTCTTGATAACCTTTGCCAGAGTACATATTCTAGACCCTTGCCCTCAAATAATATTAGACAGAAAATGAATGCTGGCGTGGCCTCCATCAGTCTCTTCAACATTCCAAGTCCCATTCAGGAAGCAATTCTTCTTTCATTAGGACTGAACACCTTCCAAACATGGAAATGAAAGAACAGAATCCAAATGGCCCAAATCAAGAGTGGAAATCAACCAACAAATCAAAAGATATACCAGTTCTCTTAGCCAAGACCCCTGTGTGGTCAGACCACCCAAGATGGCTCTTCTCATGTCCTCTCTACATCCCCAGCCTGACCAGTACCTGCTTCAACTACACCTCCTCATGTGACTGACCTTCCAATCTGCTTGTCCCAGAGCCCAGCAAATGGCTGTTCCAGCTTTAGATCAGAACCCTCCACTATGCTGTCAAAGGGGCAGGAGGGGCATGACCCTCTGCTGCTTTCCATGGTAACCAACAAGCCAACTGGATGTCAATTCCCCTGAAACTGGTAATTACCTCCTGCCTGTTAAGAGCAACAGCTGCTGCCAAGTTCTGGCGAGGTGTAACCCAACAATCCCCTCACTATCCCTCACATTATTAAATGTGTCCTTTCACAGTAACCCCTTAATCTGCTCCTAATTTTAAATGGGACTCAACCCCAGTTTCATCCCACTGGATCCACAACCCCTCCAGGAAGTTATTGCCTGGGTCCAGGACCCTGGTACCATAGGCAAGGCTCTGGAGAGGTTACCTGGGAGCCCAAGCTCCTCGCAGAGCAAATCTCAGGAACAAGGGCCAGAGCTCAGCCTGTGAGTGAGTCAGATGGAGAGTCTGGAGGCAGCAGGCTGCAGCTCAGTCCCTCTCATGAGACTGATGACATCAGACAAGCTACTAAACCTCAGTTTCTCCATCTTAAACAATGTCAATGACAACTCACCCTCATGTTCTGAGAAATCAAACCACCAATCCACCCAGTAAAGGTCAGCCCCCTTCCCCACTCCTCCCGAACCACGGGCTGTCATGTGCTTTGGACTCAGGACAGAAAGGTCCTAAGGGGACACTCTGGACACTGGATCTGTGATCAGAAGGAAGACTCTAGGATGGAGACACATACACCATTGCTTTATTTAGTCCAAGAGAATTCATTTTTACCTTTTGAGATGTCTTAGTTCAATGTTTGTATCTAAGTTTCTTGACTGAGTAAGCCCTCTTCAGTCTTAGTACTAAAGCTTTTACTGTAACTGTTTCTCCTTAAGTTATAATTAATTGCCAATGTCCCTGAAAGTGGTTGTAAATCAAATACTATGTCCAAGATAGAGCAACCAAAAAATTGTGAAATGTTTTCTTCCTAATATTCCATCACATATCAGTTCAATTCAGTCATTCAGTCTTGTCCGACTCTTTGTGACCCTATGAATCGCAGCACACCAGGCCTCCCTGTCCATCACCAACTCCCAGAGTTCACCCAAACTCATGCACATTGAGTCTGTGATGCCACCCAGCCATCTCATCCTTTGTCATCCCCTTTCCTCCTGCCCCCAAACCCTTCCAGAATCAGGCTCTTTTCAAATGAGTCAACTCTTTGCATGAGGTGGCCAAAGTACTGGAGTTTCAGCTTCAACATCAGTCCTTCCAGTGATAACACAGGACTGGTCTCCTTTAGGAGGGACTGGTTGGATCTTGCAGTTCAAGGGACTCTCAAGAGTCTTCTCCAGAACTACAGTTCAAAAGCATCAATTCTTCGTCGCTCAGCTTTCTTCAAAGTCCAACTCTCACATCCATACATGACTACTGAAAGAAACCATAGCCTTGACTAGACGGACCTTTGTTGGCAAAGTAATATCTTTGCTTTTAAATATGCTATCTAGGTTGGTCAGAACTTTCCTTCCAAGGATTAAGCGTCTTTTAATTTCATGGTTGCAGTCACCATCTGCAGTGATTTTGAAGGCCCCAAAAATAAAGTGTGACACTGTTTCCACTGTTTCTCCATCTATTTGCCATGAAGTGATGGGATTAGATGCCATGATCTTCGTTTTCTGAATGTTGAGCTTTAAGCCAACTTTTTCATCTCCTCTTTCACTTTCATCAAGAGGCTTTTTAGTTCCTCTTCACTTTCTGCCATAAGGGTGGTGTCATCTGCATATTTGAGGTTATTGGTATTTCTCCTGGCAATCTTGATTCCAGCTTGTGCTTCTTCCTTCCCAGCATTTCTCATGATGTACTTTGTATATAAATTAAATAAGCAGGGTGACAATATACAGCCTTGATGTACTCCTTTCCCTATTTGCAATCAGTCTGTTGTTCCATGCCCAGTTCTAACTGTTGCTTCCTGACTTGCATATAGGTTTCTCAAGAGGTAGGTCAGGTGGTCTGGTATTCCCATCTCTCAGAATTTTCCACAGTCTATTGTGATCCACACAGTCAAAGGCTTTGGCATTGTCAATAAAGCAGAAATAGATGTTTTTCTGGAACTCTCTTGCTTTTTTGATGATCCAGTGAATGTTGGCAATTTGATCTCTGGTTCCTCTGCCTTTTCTAAAAACCAGCTTGAACATCTGGAAGTTCACATTTCACATATTGCTGAAACCCGGCTTGGAGAATTTTGAGCATTACTTTACTAGCATGTGAGATGAGTGCAATTGTGCGGTAGTTTGAGCATTCTTTGGCATTGCCTTTCTTTGGGATTGGAATGAAAACTGACCTTTTCCATTCCTGTGGCCACTGCTGAGTTTTCCAAATTTTCTGGCATATTGAGTGCAGTACTTTCACAGCATTCTCTTTCAGGATCTGAAATAGCTCAACTGGAATTCCATCACCTCCACTAGCTTTGTTCATAGTGATGCTTCTAAGGTCCACTTGACTTCACATTCCAGGATGTCTGGCTCTAGTTGAGTGAACACACCATCATGATTATCTGGGTCATGAAGATCTTTTTTGTACAGTTCTTCTGTGTATTCTTGCTACCTCTTCTTAATATTTTCTGCTTCTGTTAGGTCCATACCATTTCTGTCCTTTATAGAGCAAATCTTTGCATATAATATAGTATAAATAATTTCAAAGTGACCAATTAATGGCTCTGAATTTTTTCTAAATGATGCTTTTATTAAGCATTATTTATTTAGCATTATTATTGAGAACTGTGAGAAGACAGAGGGCATGGGTGGCGCCTGGAGGGGAAGGAGCAAAGGCAGGACCCACCTTTCACCTTCCTCCTGTTTCCTGCTCACTGCTCCCTGGCTCTGGGATAGAGGGATCAGTATAAACAGGACAGATGGGGCAAGTAAAGACCCCACAGAGCCAGCACAGCTGGACACCAAGTAAGGGGACGAGCTGGAAAGGCTGATGGGGGCAGACAGCAAAGAAGCCTATTCTCTGTTTGAGAACTTGGAGGTGCTTCCTGAATGTGGGATGGGGGGGTGGTGGCTTGTGAAGGGCTGGAGCAGGAGGGCATGCTGTGTAGACAGAAGAGCGTGCTGTGTAGACAGCAGTGTGGCAGTCTGATCAGGAGAAACCCGAAGAGCTGATGACCAGGAGGCGAGGGTCTGGTGATGTGGGGCTGAAACACATCAGGATCCATAGCATGGTGAGACTGCATCAGTTCACCTAAGGCCTCTGACCTTCTTTAAGTGACAGAACCCACTTAGTGTTCAAGCATAAAGTGATAAAAACTTTAACAGCCTTGGATACAGCCTCATGACTGAAGGAAACTCTTAAAGTCAAGTAGAAGTGAAATCCACTCACTTTTAATAAAAGCCTCCAGCTGCCACTTCTGCTTCTACTCAGCACTTACTATCCTATGTTGAAACTCTCTAAAGCTTGACTCTGCTGACCTTTCCCCAGGCATCTGTCTTAACAAGCTCCACGTAAAGGCACTTCCTCAGAGGCAGGGATGAGAGCTGGGTGTCCTAGTCTCCCTTATTCTGCCCAGTGTGGTCCTTCCCCTGTTCTAGTTCACTGTCCTTCTTGTAAACTAAGAAGTTTTGTTCAGGGACATCTGTAACAGCATCTAACTCAGTGCACACAGCAGGGTGTTAATAAGTGCAGCTGGAAGGCTCACTGGCTTTAATAAGGTGAACAGCAAGGGAACTAACTCTGGGGGAGATATAGAGGCTGTTTTAGCAAAAGCAAGTTCATGAAGCTTTCAAGGAGGCCAGTCTAGACTCCACCAAAGGCCTCAGTCAGTATATGTTACAACATATTATACACAGAAAGCATTGTAGTTGTTCTGCTTCAGAGGTTCTATGGCCAAGCAAGAGCCACTGACACCAAATTCCAGAATCAGAAATTGAGAGTCAGGATTGAAGAATGATTCTAGATAGCTAGATTCATGTTCATGTTAACCCTATATCGTGGGTCTAAGTGTTAATTCCATAAGCATACATGAAGCGACATTAAATGATTGAAGCCATACTCTGATATTGAGTATGGCTCTGATAAGTTATTCCTGAATTCTAGACTTTGCTAAAGTATTTTCAGACCTACAGAATAATAAGCATAAGCTAATAGGGCCTTCCCATGGAAGCTCAATGTCAGTACTGAAAACTTTGTACCTTCTAATGTGCCTTAAATGACGAGGGGATGATGGAGGAAAAGAACTGGCAGCCAAGTATCAGATTACAGAATTCCACTCTATGATTTAAAAAACGGGTATCATCCTTCTAATTTCCTGGAGTGTGGATCTGTCCGCAGCATCTGGATCCATCAACTGCAAGTCAGGGGGAATCTGCCGTCTATCCCTCACTCCGTAAAGCATGGACCCCACTGGCCCCCACACAATGGAAGCACCTGCTGTATTTGCCTGTCCTGACCTCATCAGGATGCAAGATTTCTCTGCAATGGATCTTCTGTGGAGGGGAGGGAGGAACACCAGGGCAGCGGGAGCTGAGTCTCCTGGAGCACAAAGGCTTTCCTGAGCTCCCTTCCCTGATCCCTACAGGGCTCCCGAAAGAAGAAAGGATAGAAAACAGGAGCAAACTCACTGTTCGAACAAGTGCCTGCTGACTTCTACATCCACTGCGCTGAGCGGATCGTCCAGGAGGTAGATGTCAGCGTCCTGATACACGGCTCTAGAAAATGTAGGGAGACGTCAGGAGATGACACTTCGCACTCCCTGGGTCTCATCTCTGAATCACGATGACGTCCAACAACTCCACGTTCCTTCTATAAGCCCAGGAAAAGGGCCAAGACCCTGCTTCACACAGGCCCACCCAGTGAGCAGGGTCTGTGTGCTCATGTCCACTAGGAACCACTGAGGAGGAGGGGCGGATGGCAACTGAAACCGCATTTACCTGGCAAGGCTGACCCGGGCTTTCTGTCCTTCACTCAGCGGGGTTCCTCCATCTCCTATCACAGTTTGATCTCCTTCCTTCAGATTCTGAAAATTCTATAAGGAGATAGAAAAGGGAAAAAAGAAAAAGATTTAAAATGTGTTCTTCTGCCATCCTAACCTTTCAGCAGCTGTTCTCCCCACAAGTGTTTGATCAATGATAATGGGCTTATTTCATAGTGAATAATGATAACCTTGAACATTACAAAAACAAACCTCTCAGGGTTTTTTATCTTTTCTTCATTCTGTAGTTTTTCACAGCATTTATGCATTTGACCATTTTAACAGATATTTATTGAGGATTGACTACACGCTAGGCATCGTTCTGGGCACAGTGAATTCAGCCACGAGGAAACAAAGTCCCTACAGTTTCTTTCCATGTTGAGTGTGAGAACTAAGGATGAGAAGGAAAAGGAAGTCGAATGGAGAGTGAAGGAGGGAAGTGAGTCCACATTGTGGGGGAGGGCTCTGCTCAGAGCGGGTGTGAGCAGATATGGGGAGGCGGGCTCAGGCAGACCGGAAGGGGCTGCTCCTCACAGAGGGAGGGGCGGGTGCAGGGGCCATGGGGAGATGCTCGAGTTTCAGGACAAGGAGGCAGGAGAGCAGAGCTGAGTAACGATGAGGGGGTGAGGGTGGAGACAGAGCGGGAGGAGCCCTGGGGTCACTCCAATAAAGGAGGAAGGGAGGATTTACACAGTCTTGGGTTTTTAAAGAATCACTCCTATGTTTTGCAGAAAACAGGCAGTAAGTGGAGAAGGGAAAGAGTGAATATAAGTAAGGAGGCTACAGAAAAAATTTAGGTGAGAGATGACCGTGGTCAGGACCAGAGTGGGAACAGTGAGAATGGAGAGACAGGGTCACACTCCAGACACATTTGTAAGGTGTCCATGTCCCGACCACACAGAATAGGAGATCAGTCCATGTTTATAAAGGTCACATCACGTACAGAAGAATCGCTGTGCAGCCCGGTCCTGCAAGGCCCCTTCCCTCCAGACTGCCGTGTGGACACCCGAGGGTGGGGGAGGCCCCAGAACACTGCCCACATTACTGGTCCAATCAGCCCATGTGGCTACAGCAAAGTATTAACCCCCAGGGAAAAAGCTGAATATCAGCTGCTGTCCCAGCTCTTCTGCAGAAATGCTCAAATGTGGGGAGAAAGAAGGACTGAGCTTCACCAGTAAGGTGAGGTCATGAAAGAAACACCCCACCCTGGCCTGGATCTCTAGTCTGATCTGGGCATCAGGGGCTGGACGTGATTAAAGTAAATAAGAAATTCCTGAGATCTGTTTACTCCACACCCCACCTTACACCTTTGTCTATCACCTGCTCTTCAAAAAATTCTTCCTTATACACTTGCTCAACTGAGAGGCAGCACAGCACAGAGGACAAGCACAGAGTCCAGAGTCATGCAGAAAGGGGTCTGAACTGGAGCTCAGATGAGCTGCTTGATCCCCAAGCCTTGGTTTTACCAACTATAAAATGAGGATATTAATGCTGAAGACACTGATAAAGAATAACTCATATACCCTCTTACACGTGTGCACACACAGGGGTGAAAGACAAAATGATGTGCACATGGACTCTGAATAAAGGGAGCTACTCTTCTCACTGTTCTGCACGTGCTACCCCCTTCTTTTCTTATACAGTCTCTACACCATTTAATACAAATCTAGCTCATTCCTGCTAACTTTACATTGTTTCTACAACACAATCTCCCATTAATAAGAACCCAAGAGAAAGAAACAGAAGCCCATTAAAGGAGCAATTCTGTTTTAACCACATTATTGCAAAATGCTACTCGCATGATACAATCTATGATGTTCGAGCTGTGGTTCAAGCAAAATTGCTATTTTCTATTTCCTCAGGAAGAAGGGCTTGGAGTCTTAACTCCTCACCTATGAAAGTCTGTCCTGGGCTTTTTCTTACAGTATAGAAGAATATTCAGGTGTCCAGACTGGACTCAACAAACTTGAAGCTAGCCCTTTAACAGATATTTAACAGATTTTTATAACCCAGGAGAGTAACATACTGTTTAATCAGTATTTACATTGTTCTTCCTTTTTGCCAAATTACATTCCCCTCTCAAGTTCAGTTTTCATCATCCATTCACTGCTGCTGCTAAGTTGCTTCAGTCGTGTTTGACTCTGTGCGACCCCATAGACGACAGCCCACCAGGCTCCCCCGTCCCTGGGATTCTGCAGGCAAGAACACTGGAGTGGGTTGCCATTTCCTTCTCCAGTGCATGAAAGTGAAAAGTGAAAGTGAAGTCGCTCAGTCGTGTCTGACTCTTTGCAATCCCATGGACTGCAGCCCACCAGGCTCCTCTGTCCACGGCATTTTCCAGGCAAGAGTACTAATTTCATCTAAATCCCAAGGTAGAGTTAAATGTTTCATTTTGTCATTTTCTGTGAAACTCAATGCCCTTTCTGAAAACAATCTCTCCCCTAAAGAAAAGATGCAGTATTAAGAAGAAATGTTACAGCATTCTATTTTCTTTAAATAAAAATGCAAGTCAAAACCAAGTGGAGAGGGAAGCCTAGAGACTGAAAAGGCCTAAGAGGCACAAGCCAAGTGTCAGGGGTGAGACCTCCGTGCAGGCTGCCTCCCTCCAGCAGCGCTGAAGGAGATTCCTCAGTGAGATGACTAAGGACATGTAAACAGAGACTAGCAGATCAATGACATTCAGGAATCTGGGTTATTTTTCAGGTGAAATGATGCGATTTTTTCCCAAAGGCTTTCCTTCTTTCAGAGAAAACTAATAATACATTTGCAGATGAACTAATCTGAGGTCTAGGATCTTCTCCAGAATAATCTGGGGTGGGGGTGGGGCTGGCAGAGGTGGAGATACAGCAAGACTGGCCACCAGCTAGCTGCTCCTGGCTGAAGCTGGGGGTGGGTACATGAGGGTTCATTACACCATGCTCTCTATTTTTACAAAGGTTTGCATTGTCCATTATAAAAAAAGAAGTTAAAAGTAAACAAGGGAATTCCCTGGTGGTCCAGTGGTTGGGACTCAGTGCTCTCACTGCCAAGGGACCAAGTTCAGTCTGTAGTCAGGGAACTAAGACTGTGCAAGGCGTGTGGCACAGCCCTCCATACCAAAAACAATGAATGAAATTTCACAAAATGAAACCACCACACCACCCCCCACCAAAGTTATTCTGTGAGTGTTGTTATCACATCAGGATTAAAACAGCAACATATATGCCTGCATAGTTACCTAGAAGACCAGCAAATATATTAAGCGACAATCAAAGACCTTTCAAATTAAAAAGAAATTTCACTTGCTGCTTTTAATATTTGTTCTTTGTGTTTGATCTTTGTTAATTTGATTAATATGTATCTTGGGGTGTTTTGCCTTGGGTTTATCCTGTGGAACTCTCTGGGTTTCTTGGATTTGAGTGATTATTTCCTTCCCCATTTTAGGGAAGTTTTCAACTATTATCTCCTCAAGTATTTTCTCATGGTCTTTCTTTTTGTTGTCTTCTTCTGGGACTCCTATAATTCGAATGTTAGAGTGTTTCATATTGTCCTGGAGGTCTCTGAGATTGTCCTCATTTCTTTTAATTCATTTTTCTTTTTTCCTCTCTGATTCATTTATTTCTACCATTCTATCATCTATTTCACTAATCCTATCTTCTGCCTCCATTATTCTACTATTTGTTGCCTCCAGAGTGTTTCTGATCTCATTTATTGTATTATTCATTATATATTGACTCTCTTTTATTTTTTCTAGGTCCTTGTTAAACCTTTCTTGCATCTTCTCAATCTTTGTCTCCAGGCTATTTATCTGTGATTCCATTTTGATTTTAAGATTTTGGATCATTTTCACTATCACTATTCGGAATTCTTTATCAGGTAAATTACCTATCTCTTCCTCTTTTGTTTGGTTGGGTGGGCATTCCTCCTGTTCCTTTACCTGCTGAGTATTCCTCTGTCTCTTCATCTTGGTTATATTGCTGCATTTGGGGTGGCTTTTCTACATTTTGAGAATTTGTGGAGTTCTCTTTATTATGGAGTTTCCTTACTGTGGGTGGGGTTGTATCAGTGGCTTGTCAAATTTCACTTGCTGCTTTTAATATTTGTTCTTTGTGTTTGATCTTTGTTAATTTGATTAATATGTATCTTGGGGTGTTTTGCCTTGGGTTTATCCTGTGGAACTCTCTGGGTTTCTTGGATTTGAGTGATTATTTCCTTCCCCATTTTAGGGAAGTTTTCAACTATTATCTCCTCAAGTATTTTCTCATGGTCTTTCTTTTTGTTGTCTTCTTCTGGGACTCCTATAATTCGAATGTTAGAGTGTTTCATATTGTCCTGGAGGTCTCTGAGATTGTCCTCATTTCTTTTAATTCATTTTTCTTTTTTCCTCTCTGATTCATTTATTTCTACCATTCTATCATCTATTTCACTAATCCTATCTTCTGCCTCCATTATTCTACTATTTGTTGCCTCCAGAGTGTTTCTGATCTCATTTATTGTATTATTCATTATATATTGACTCTCTTTTATTTTTTCTAGGTCCTTGTTAAACCTTTCTTGCATCTTCTCAATCTTTGTCTCCAGGCTATTTATCTGTGATTCCATTTTGATTTTAAGATTTTGGATCATTTTCACTATCACTATTCGGAATTCTTTATCAGGTAAATTACCTATCTCTTCCTCTTTTGTTTGGTTGGGTGGGCATTCCTCCTGTTCCTTTACCTGCTGAGTATTCCTCTGTCTCTTCATCTTGGTTATATTGCTGCATTTGGGGTGGCTTTTCTACATTTTGAGAATTTGTGGAGTTCTCTTTATTATGGAGTTTCCTCACTGTGGGTGGGGTTGTATCAGTAGCTTGTCAAAAGAGACACAGATGTATAGAATGGACTTTTGGACTCTGAAGGAGAGGGAGAGGGTAGGATGATTTGGGAGAATGGCATTGAAACATGTATACTATCATGTAAGAAACAAATTGCCAGTCTGTGTTTAATACAGGATATAGGATACTTGGGGCTGGTGCACGGGAATGATCCAGAGAGATGATATGGGGAGGAAGGTGGGAGGGGGGTTCAGGGTTGGGAACTCATGTACACCCGTGGCAGATTCATGTCAGTATATGGCAAAACCAATACAGTATTGTAAAGTAAAATAAAGTAAAAATAATTAAAATGTAAAAAAAAAGAAATTTCAACTAACTTTAGAATTTAAACCAACATTATCACTATTTGAAATTTGAGTATATGTAGCTCAAAAGTCATTATTCACCTTTTCCAAAGCACACGCCTTTATTACTTCTTTATATCTGTCTTCATCATATTTCTTCCCAAATAAAATGTTACTCATCATCGTTCCTGGAAACACCCAGGGCTGCTGAGAAACATATGCGATCCTCCCATGGACGTTGACATTCCCCTGGATCAAGGGCATCTCTCCCAGCAAAGCACTTAACAGTGATGACTGAAACAGACAGCAACACACGAATGAACAGGCAGCACTCAGGATGGAACACGCCCCGCAGCACAGCTGACCCCACCCTGGTGCTTGATACAGGATAGGACCCTTTCCTTCAGAACAGGATAAGGTACTGCTCTGGTGATTGTGATAAAATTAAAAATAATACCATTGGTCTAGGTAAACTAAAGGTTGATAAGGAATTTGAATAGTATAACAATCATTGCTGCCTGAATTTCCCCCAAATGAAGTGCTCTACTTAGCAAAGACTAATTAAGAATATTTAACATCTTTTTCTAGTAGAGCAGCCCCACAGGATGTGTAGTTCATATATCTGATGTTTAATGCAGTTGTTCCTATATCCGGGATATCCTTTATTTGACAAATACTTGTTCTTAAAAAGCTATGTGTGGGGAATTCCCTGGTGGTCCAGAGGCTGAGACTCTGAACTCCCAGGGCAGGGGCTGGGGTTCAGTCCCCGGTCAGGGAACTAGACCTCACATGCTGCAACTAAGATCTCACGTAGTCAAATAAACAACTATTTTATTGTTTTAAAGTTATGTGTAAAGAATATATCCAAAGACGATGAACTAAAAGAACTATGAATTGAGTTGTGTCTGCAGAGCAAAAGTCCATGATAAGGAAATCATTACCCTTTCGTGTACATGTCCCACATTTAGGTTTCTGTATGTTGTTGTACAAAACACATGAGACTAAGTCAACATGCAAATTTCAAATTTTTTAGAACACATAGATGCGTGGTGTCTGTGTCCACACATCAGAGTGCTCATTGCCCTGGGCTGAAACAACCTGCCTGTGTATGTGTCTCACCCCAGAAACTGGTTGCTCTGGAGCAGAGGCGTCGAGCCCTGGCTCATGTCTGTACCTTTTGCTCCAGCACGTGGCTACACGTGCACTGACAGGATCAAGTCAAGTCACGTGAGGAAATGCTCAGAGCTTCCTGGAAGGACCTGCACCACCTCCAGACTTCCTGGAGGGGCCACTGTGACAAAAAGAAATCCTCATTGTCTCCATCCACCCTGAACAGCTGTCACATCAATAATTTCCTTCACTGAGATATTCAGTGCTTGACAAGTGGTTCCCAACTGGGCAGTGTGAAGCACCAAGAAAGAGAACACAGTGTGCATTTATTCAGATTTATTTGCCACGAAAACTTCTCGCAAAATGAATGCTCCATAGAACACACCTAGAGAAACACTGTTCTAGACACACTGAATTCAAACTGAGTCACACTCAGCTCTGGGCTCCACTCTGGGAATATAACACGGGCTGGTTATCAAGTTGCCAAAAGGCATCGGAACATACCTTTCCTGCGCCCACAGGTCCAACCACAGCTAACAGTTCACCGGGTCTGACAGTAAAGGAAAGGCCTTTTAGGGCTGGGGTTCCTGCTTCCTGCAAATGAAAGTTACAAAAATGTACCCATTTCAATAAAGTAACACAAATTACCTCAAAGAGCGGGGAAAAGACCATAAGATGATTGAGATGCTAACATAGCTCACATTTTCTCGTTTTAAGACATTGTGTTTTACAGGTCTTTTCATTCACTCCTATCTTTTGGGGAGTTGAAACAGCTTTAGTTGCCTTAGGAAGGCTTCTTTTACCAGATTTCCATATGGACTCAGGTGTAGACACCCACAGATTTAAGGAGTTGCAATGACAAGGAACCTGCTTGAAATGCAAACTGAATGATGCACATAAGCTTATTAAAATAAGTACTTACTAGAGTATTCAGTGCGGGAGGTTTTTACCACTTACTTTTTCATAGCCACTCTAATATCCTTACCTGGAAATTCCATGGACAGAGGAGCCTGGTAGGCTACAGTCCATGGGTTTACAAAGAGTCTGATACTACCACTGAACACACACACAGTGATCTTTGGTTTTAATTATCTCATTAATATCCACAAAGTGACAGCAGAACATAGCGCGCCTGGTCCTATACTAATAAACACTTTAATTTGAAATCACCATTAATCTCTTCATTCTCATTTGATAAAGAAACAAAAATCTCAGTTACACTCAGCAGGAAGAGGACACTTTACATAATAAAGTCACTCTTGGTAAATTAACTCTTGTAAATAATGGTCTAATTTCACGAGAGCTCTAATTTAATACCAATAACACCAAACAAAATGGGGAATCAGGAAAATTATAACACTGAGTCAGAGGAATAAAGCCTCAGTGTTATACATGTTACATGCATTACCTGTCCTGGCTAAACAGGGACAATAAAATACCTCTACTGTAAGGAAAACCAAAACATGAAAATGCATTTGACAGCACACAATCCAATATGAGGAAGAAGGACAATGTATTCATCATGCCAATCACAGGTCACATGCCTGGGAGACTTGAGGGTATGTGTACTTCTTTACATATCCTAAGTGTTAAGAAAATCGTAACTGTTATATTTAAACACACATACGCACAGTGGTTACATGTAATTAAGTAAAATGCCCCAAAGATTAGAGTCTGTATAAAAAAGTCTAGATAATCTTCCAAATGAAAGATTTCTTTGTAAACAACTGAACTGATAATAAGGCTGCTGCTGCTAAGTCACTTCAGTCGTGTTCGACTCTTTGCGACCCCATAGAGCCCACCAGGCTCCCCCATCTCTAGGATTCTCCAGGCAAGAACACTGGAGTGAGTTGCCATTTCCTTCTCCAATTCATGAAAGTGAAAAGTGAAAGGGAAGTCGCTCAGTCGTGTCTGACTCTTAGCGACCCCATGGACTGCAGCCCACCAGGCTTCTCTATATACTAAAATAATAATTAATTTTCATCACCAAAACAAAGTCTCAGATTTTAGGAATGAAAAATCAGTAAGAAGCTAGATTTTAATATACGAGAAGCATTTGTTTAAACGTCTCCACTCCTTTCTTCGTGTTGACACTTAGGGTTTCTATTGTACTACTTTTCACTCAGGTATGACAATAAAACAATGAGCAACATACAATCATCATCCCTGTCCCCTCCCCTCATAGTTTGTCTGGCAGGACATTGAGTTTCCTCCCTGTTCAGGCTTCAGGCAGGCACTACTCCGCCATGACCAGAAGGGGGCAGCACTCTACAGCTCAGAGGCACTGGGTCCCCTCCCCTCCTGGTTACCCAGGATCAGGGGACACTGATTCAACAAGGATCATCAGCTGAGCCCTGACTCTGTGCAGACACAGTTGGAATCCCCTGTCCCATGAGATCTGGAGGCTCACACAGGACCACTTATTTTAGAGCTTAAAGACAGACCAAGTCTCACCATTTCATGAATGAGACTTGGGTCCCTGAGAGCTCCCCCCCATCTGCTCACCTGGCTGTCTAGCGGAGCAGGTTACAGAGTCTCCTGCCTCCCAACACAGCAGGGGTTTCATTCGGACTCAGCTTCTCTCCAAAACCCCAATGTCTGTGCCCCTCTCCCTCCGGAGGTCTCCCTCACCCATGACCTAACCTACCCTCCTGTGGTGTGGATTCAGTTTTCCTGACTAACCCACACTGACATGGGAGGGTGTGCACAGAGGACCACAGAACCAGGGTGCAGGAGAGCATTTCAATTGTCGATAAAGGGGCTGCACTGGGGGTGCAATACTTGAGAGCAAATTCTTCTGTTTTTCCTATTTGCCTGAATATTATAGCTAAACCAAGTGTTGGAATAACGCCAGCTCTTCATGTCAGCTTCCTATAGAGAAAGCCCTAAACAGAATCACTGGGGCTCACGATGACCTCCTGTTCTCTCCTGTCCCTGGCTGCCACCAAAGTAGCCAGAAGATTCCAGAAGATTAGGATAGGAGAGCCCCACTCTACCCCACAGCCAGGATCCAGATCACAGCCTCACTCCACGTAGTAAGATGGTCTGTGAAGATCAGTATATTGAAAATGTACATTGATTCCCCAAAGGCTGTTGTCTCTAACAACTGACTGTGTATTTGTTAGTTAACCCGCATCACACTGCTGCATTTTGTATGTCCAATCCTGTAAATTCTAACAGTACCAATGTATGTAATTTAAGTTCAAGATGTGCTAATACTTTAAAGCTCTGTTGAAAATGAGAGAAAACAACCTGTCAGATGTCTTAGGCTGATTTTACACTTAATCTCCAGTAGTTGCAAACCTTATTCCTGATTTTGAGAAGTTTTATAACATTTTCAGTATACAAGTAAGTCACATTTTACACCATGTGTAAAACCTAACCATTTTCTTATAAATGTCACAGTTGTCTTATTAGCAGTCATGATCCTGAGGTGGAGGACTTGTTACCTTATCCCAAAAAGCAGTTAAATCTTGCACATCCACAACTGTTTCACCATCTGACGGCTGCAGCTGATGGTCCTGCGGTGGAATCTCTTCGAGTAACAGAAAGTCCTACAGAGAAAGGAAAAACAGACAGTTTAGTTTGCAAGATGAAAGCACAAACAAACACAACTGCTTTTCCGGAGTTTATAACAAACATCATATAGCCTACGTAGCATTTTCCAACTGCACTTAAACTGTTGGTTCACATCAGAACACACTAACATACAGAATAAAATATGCAGTACATCATATATAAAGCAATATAATGAATACAGGATACATAGAGTATTATATATATATATATATTTATATATATATATTTGTGTGTGTATATAATACACACACATAATATATGGGTGTGATATATATATATATATATGTGTGTGTGTGTGTGTGTGTGTGTGTGTGTATAATATGAAGAGCTTCGGGCCATGAGGAAAGTTGTAAGTTTCTCAATAAACGGACTAGTTTTCCTCAAGGAGAAAGTCTGGTTCCAAGCTCCAGCACATTTAGAATCTGCAGCCAGAGGGAACTCTTGAGATGATAAAAAATATCAATGTTGCCTGTAGGGACTTACATATTCCCCTGATCAGGCCTCCAGCACTCCATACTCTGCAGGCTCAGACATCTTTGGTTCCTCAAATGCATGAATCCCCTCCGTATGCACTAAAAGCCTTCATCACATCTCCTTCCCCAGGAAAATGAGAAGCATCAGCCTCCCACCTCCCCCAGCCCTACACACGGAATTCCTCAGGTGATTTCCTCAACCTTCCCAGGAAACACAACCGCCAAAATTATACCAGTGTCTCTGTCAAAGCACTTCACGGCACCTCAGATTTTTCCTTCCAAGGACTAAGTAAGTAAGTAAGTAAAGTCGCTCAGTCGTGTCCGACTCTTTGCGACCCTGTGGACATAGATTACCAGGCTTCTACGTCAATGGGATTCTCCAGGCAAGAATGCTGGAGTGGGTTACCATTTCCTTCTCCAGGGGATCTTCCCGACCCAGGGATCGAACCCGGGTCTCCCACATTGGAGGCAGACGCTTTAACCTCTGAGCCACCAGGGAAGACTTACTGACACACAAATGTGCATCCACCATGAGCTTCACTGTTTGATTCTGTTTTAAACCCCCACTTGATACAATATACATTCCAAGCAGGAAGGACTTCTCTGCGTGTACTTACCTGCCCTGTACATACTCATCTAGCCTGCTCCAGACTTCAGGTAGGTAGTATTCAATTATTTTGTGAAGTGATGAAATAGGTGGATAAATTTCAAATTTACTCCCCTGCACCCTGTCAACAGGCTAGCATAAATTAAGACAGGGTTTTCCTCTCAAATTATTTTAATCTCAACAACATCCTGTCACACTTTATATTTGCCAAAATACCTGGTGACTTTGCATGTTCTTTCAACAACTAGGACAATGTTTCCCAGGTCTGGCTTATTTTCAGATGCGTGGCACACTGACTAAAGACACAGATACTTTGGGCCCCAGCAGAAACCTAGCAAATCAGAAACACCAAGGTGTGATTTTTAAAGGCATTCAGGGGATTCTGATGAGCTAGAGAAATAAAATTTTTTTAAGCATTGCAGAAATTATATGGGCTGAATAAGAGTCTAATATTTAAAAGGAAAAAAATAATTCAACAATTATTTCTACTCACCTTGGAACAATTTATCATGCTAACACCAACCTTCTCACCATGCTTATTCTCAGCCATTGGCCCCGCCTTTACTGAAAACAACTATTGCCTAGAAGATGTCTAAATTCCTAGACCATCATCCCACCAGAAAATGTATGAACATGAGAGAAAATCTAGTTTTTCTTGCTCATATCAATGATGTTTAATCAGGACACAAATCATCCTGACAAAGCCCCAGGAAAATTCAAAGTTCTAAGCAGGTTATAATTTTAATGTTACCACACACATTTACATGGAAAGGAATTTTAAGCCTCAAACACTGTTCAGGTACATTTTGGTGAGAAAGAAATAAAAAATCCTACTCAAATATTTTTGAGCACAATACTAAGAAAAACTCTGCAGGTCCCCTTTAATGCATCCCCTTTAAGTGTGTCACATAATTGATTTGAGAATCAGAGTCACCACTGTCTCCACTACAACCATGCTTAATAGTTAGGCATCTACAGAAGCCTAGACTTGATGGAGCTGGAAGGTCATTTCAGTTGCACAGGTTTCTGAGCATCGGTATTTGTGAGGAGTACAAAAATGAACAAGGTACTGTAGCTGCCTTTTAGATAAGTCTGGAGTTCAGAGAAGGAGAGAAATCCACAAACACGTGGCTTAGTCAGGACAAAGTCACATCCAGGAGCTTAAAGAAAGAGACATAGGGCCACAGATGATGAAAGCCACACTTAATGAGAGATTCCACACACCAGAATATACTAACAAAGCAACGCAAGAAACCAGGCTTTGGGTAGAATCCTAGTTCTGTCACTTACGAGAGATGAAAAGACGGGTGAACTATCTCATCTGTTACAGGACCTGCTTCTTTACCTGTAAAATGGGGACACTTATGCTTAGCCCATCCAATTGCTGTCAGGATTCTATTTCTGTTGTCATTTCATTACAGTAAATTAAAGGTACATCACTGGTAACAACAGAAACAACACTGTACAGGAGATAATCCAAAATAGATTCCTTTCTTACCTGAAATTTTATGCCTATTGATCAGTAGCTTCCTTTTCCCTCTTTAGCTTTGATTCTGATTCTATGAATTTGATTATTTTTAATACCTCTTACAAGTAGAATCATACAGCATGTGTCCTTACATGACTAGCTTATGTCACTCATCATGTCTTCTGGTTTCACCCATGTTGTTGCTATTGCAGAGTTACCTTTTTTCCTAACACTGAATAATATTCCACTTTATGTACACACTTACTTTATACTCATTCACCCACCAGTGAACATTCAGGTAGTTTCCATATCTTGGCTATTATGAGTAGCATTGCAATGAACATGGGAGTACAGATATCTTTTGAAAAGATACCTCTTACTTCATTTTATTTGGGAAAATACCTAAAGCTGGAATTGTTGGATCATATGGTAGTCCTTTGGAGAAGGCAATGGCACCTCGCTCTAGTACTCTTGCCTGGAAAATCCATGGACGGAGGAGCCTGGTAGGCTGCAGTCCAGCGGGTTATGAAGAGTTGGACACGACTGAGCGACTTCACTTTCACTTTCTACTTTCATGCATTGGAGAAGGAAGTGGCAGCCCACTCCAGTGTTCTTGCCTGGAGAATCCCAGGGACGGGGAAGCCTGGTGGGCTGCCGTCTATGGGGTCGCACAGAGTCAGACGCAACTGAAGCGACTTAGCAGCAGCAGCATGGTAGTTCTTTGGGCTTCACATATGGCTCTAGTGGTAAAGAACCCATCTGCCAATGAAAGAGACAAAAGAGAAGCAGGTTCTGTAGGTCTTAACGATCTGGATAACTACAATGGTGTGATCACTCACCTAGAGCCAAACATCCCACAGTGTGAAGTCAAGTGAGCCTTGGAAGCATTACTAAGAACAAAGCTAGTGGAGGTGATGGCATTCCAGCTGAGTAACTTCAAATCTTAAAAGATGATGCTGGTAAAGTGCTGCACTCAATATGCCAGCAAATTTGGAAAACTCAGCAATGGCCAATGCTGCTGCTAAGTCGCTTCAGTCGTGTCCCAATGAGTGGGTAGCCTTTCCCTTCTCTAGGGGATCTTTCCAACCAAGGGATAAAACCCAGGTCTCCTGCATTGCAGGTGGATTCTTCACCAGCTGAGCCACCAGGGAAGCCCAGTCCCAAAGAAAGGCAAGGTCAAAGAATGTTCAAACTACTGCACAACTGTGCTCATTCCACACGCTAGCAAAGTAATATTCAAAATCCTTCAAGCTTCCGCAGTGAACTTAGAAATTCCAGATGTACAAACTGGATTTAGAAAAGGTAGAGGAACCAGAGGTAAATTGCCAATATCTGTTGGATCACAGAAAGGGCAAGAGAATTCCAGAAAAACATCGACTTTTGCTTCACTGACTATTCTAAAGCCTTTGACTGTGTGGATCACAACAAACTGAAAAATTCTTAAAGAGATGGGACCAGACCACCTTACCTGCTTCCTGAGAAACCTATATGCAGGTCAAGAAGCAACAGTTAAAACCAGACAGGGGGCAACGAACTAATTCAAAATTTGGCAAGGAGTATGTCAAGGCCGTATATTGTCACCTTGCTTATTTAAATTATATGCAGTATGTTATGTGAAATGCTGGGCTGGATGAAGAACAAGCTGGAATCAAGATTGCCAGGAGAAATATCAATAACCTCAGATAGGCAGATGACATCACCCTAATAGAAGAAAGTGAAGAGGAACCAAAGAGCCTCTGGATGAAAGTGAAAGAGGAGAGTGAAAAAGTTGGCTTAAAACTCAACATTCATTGTCAGGGAGTGTTTAACAGGAGGATTCCTACGTGCTGCTACTGCTGCTGCTAAGTCGCTTCAGTCGTGTCCAACTCTGTGCAACCCCATAGATGGCAGCCCACCAGGCTCCCCTATCCCTGAGATTCTCCAGGCAAGAACACTGGAGTGGGTTGCCATTTCCTTCTCCAGCACATGAAAGTGAAAAGTGAAAGTGAAGTCGCTTAGTCGTGTCCAACTCCTAGTGATCCCATGGACTACAGCCTACCAGGCTTCTCCACCCATGGGATTTTCCAGGCAAGAGTACTGGAGTGGGGTGCCATTGCTATTCCTCATAAATCCTCTGTTCTTTATCAGCTTTTGCCAGAGGCAAGTAAAACTGCACATAGCTCTCAGGACTGAGGTCATTGCGTGAGACAGGTTTGGGTCTCCTTTAGTAAACATTCTCTTTATAACAAAACTGCTTAGTCTCATCACCACCACCCTACCCCCTGCCTTTTTCTTAAGATATGGATTGTCTCTTGACTTTGTGACCATTATTATCCCTTATTCCCTTGATAATGGTTACTGTATGTTTGGCTTTTTAATCTTTATCATTGTCAAAAGAAATTTCTTGTACTACAGCCTATATATGCTCACCGAAAAACCATTAAAGCACCTATGCTCCATCAAATTTTGGATCCTCTTGTCTTTCTTTCTCTCTCTCCCCCTCCGTCTGACTCTCTCTTTCACTTTCTTATCATTGACTCCAGACCACTAGGTCCCGGTCCATTAAAGAACTCCAACAATTCAGAAAACTAAGACCATGTCATTCAGTCCCATCACTTCATGGCAAATAGATGGGGAAACATGCAAACAGTGAGAGGCTTTACTTTTGGGGCTCCAAAATTACTGCAGATATGAAATTAAAAGACACTTGCTCCTTGGAAGAAAAGCTATGACCAACCTAAACAGCTTATTAAAAAGCAGAGGCATCACTTTGCTGACAAAGGTCCACATAGTCAAAGCTATGGTTTTTCCAGTGGTCATGTACGGATGAGGGTTGGGCCATAACGAAGGCTGAGCACCAAAGAACTGATGCTTTTGAACTGTGGTGCTGGAGAAGATGCTTGAAAGTCCCTTGGACAGCAAAGAGATCTAACCAGTCAATCCTAAAGGAAATCTACCCTTTGAATTGAATGGATATTGAATATTCATTGGAAGGATTGATGCTGAAGCTGAAGCTCCAATACTTTGGCCACCTGATGCAAAGAGCTGACTCACTGGAAAAGACCCTGATGCTGGGAAAGATTGAGGGCAGGAGGAGAAGGAGGCAACAGAGGATGAGATGACTGGATGGCATCACCAACTCAGTGGACATGAATTTGAGCCTACTCTGGGAGAATGATAAACTCAGGCGACCAGAACTGAACCCGCATAATTGATCTGGTTTATGGGTAATAGTTTTTTATAGTACAGAAAACTAATGACAAAAAAAAATTGGCTTTGATAACAAGACCCAAAAATAAAATATAATCACACTCAGAGTGATCTAACTTCACTAAAGAGCTATTACCAGCCCATCCATCACTGTAAGAAAGTAAAGACAAAACAAATCAGATTTTTTGTAAAGCCCAGACACTCAAACTCATGCCCAGGCCAGGGCACAGTGCCAATTCATCCTCATTTTAGACCTACTCATAAGGACATGAATAATTGAGCACCTACTGTGTGCCAAGTCTTTGTCTTGATGATGTAAACTATTTTCCCTTGGAAATTTACAGACTCTTAGGAAAAGAAGACAGTGGGTATAATAAGAATCACAAATTTGAAAGAAAGAGGGCAACTAGAGATAAGATTAAGCAATATTCCTCATAAATCCTCTGTTCTTTATCAGCTTTTGCCAGAGGCAAGTAAAACTGCACATAGCTCTCAGGACTGAGGTCATTGCGTGAGACAGGTTTGGGTCTCCTTTAGTAAACATTCTCTTTATAACAAAACTGCTTAGTCTCATCACCACCACCCTACCCCCTGCCTTTTTCTTAAGATATGGATTGTCTCTTGACTTTGTGACCATTATTATCCCTTATTCCCTTGATAATGGTTACTGTATGTTTGGCTTTTTAATCTTTATCATTGTCAAAAGAAATTTCTTGTACTACAGCCTATATATGCTCACCGAAAAACCATTAAAGCACCTATGCTCCATCAAATTTTGGATCCTCTTGTCTTTCTTTCTCTCTCTCCCCCTCCGTCTGACTCTCTCTTTCACTTTCTTATCATTGACTCCAGACCACTAGGTCCCGGTCCATTAAAGAACTCCAACAATTCAGAAAACTAAGACCATGTCATTCAGTCCCATCACTTCATGGCAAATAGATGGGGAAACATGCAAACAGTGAGAGGCTTTACTTTTGGGGCTCCAAAATTACTGCAGATATGAAATTAAAAGACACTTGCTCCTTGGAAGAAAAGCTATGACCAACCTAAACAGCTTATTAAAAAGCAGAGGCATCACTTTGCTGACAAAGGTCCACATAGTCAAAGCTATGGTTTTTCCAGTGGTCATGTACGGATGAGGGTTGGGCCATAACGAAGGCTGAGCACCAAAGAACTGATGCTTTTGAACTGTGGTGCTGGAGAAGATGCTTGAAAGTCCCTTGGACAGCAAAGAGATCTAACCAGTCAATCCTAAAGGAAATCTACCCTTTGAATTGAATGGATATTGAATATTCATTGGAAGGATTGATGCTGAAGCTGAAGCTCCAATACTTTGGCCACCTGATGCAAAGAGCTGACTCACTGGAAAAGACCCTGATGCTGGGAAAGATTGAGGGCAGGAGGAGAAGGAGGCAACAGAGGATGAGATGACTGGATGGCATCACCAACTCAGTGGACATGAATTTGAGCCTACTCTGGGAGAATGATAAACTCAGGCGACCAGAACTGAACCCGCATAATTGATCTGGTTTATGGGTAATAGTTTTTTATAGTACAGAAAACTAATGACAAAAAAAAATTGGCTTTGATAACAAGACCCAAAAATAAAATATAATCACACTCAGAGTGATCTAACTTCACTAAAGAGCTATTACCAGCCCATCCATCACTGTAAGAAAGTAAAGACAAAACAAATCAGATTTTTTGTAAAGCCCAGACACTCAAACTCATGCCCAGGCCAGGGCACAGTGCCAATTCATCCTCATTTTAGACCTACTCATAAGGACATGAATAATTGAGCACCTACTGTGTGCCAAGTCTTTGTCTTGATGATGTAAACTATTTTCCCTTGGAAATTTACAGACTCTTAGGAAAAGAAGACAGTGGGTATAATAAGAATCACAAATTTGAAAGAAAGAGGGCAACTAGAGATAAGATTAAGCAGAAAGGGAAAATGGAACAGGGATGAAAAGGCAGATCCAAAAAGCAAGCTCAGTGATCAAGAAGAAAAGCATCTATGGAGGAAATAATACATTTTTAAGCACAGAGAACTGAGTGAATCTGTGGCTACTCTTCTTGCCCAGGGAACAAGGACCTCTCAGCAATCTCCTTCCCTCCCAGCTCAGAGAGGAATCCTGTTCACACCTGGAATGTGCAGTCACTACCTCGTCGCTCCAGTCAGTGTAGGAGATGCAATCTGCTTGCTGCTCCTGCTTTTAGATATTTCAATCACCCTGCAGTCATCACTGCACATCAAGAGCCTGTGCCCCTGCTACTGCCACCCATAAACCAGCAGGGATCTTATGCTATTTGTAATGCACTCTATATAACAAGAGAGGGGACTATGTATGACATTTTGGAAAGATTGTGAGCTTTGGCAATGAGAGTTAAATTCACCAAACTGGCACACAGTGACACCAAATAAGATGTTGTTCATAAAGTTCACCTACAACTAAAAAATTTGCTTTTCATCAAACCTTGATTCTGTTGATGCTGACGACGGCCTCCGACACCTTCTCAATGGCCATGGGGAAGTAGAGGCTGCCTGTGAACCTCACAGTCTCGAACAGCATCACCACCAGAAACACTTGGCTGGCTGTGATTTGGTTGCCAAGGACCACAGCAATGATGAAGGTGATAAAAATCATGATTTTGCTGACAGCAAAAAAAAATGCCAAATTCATTCCTCTAAGGTAGGAACTTTTCAGAATCTTGGAAATTTCATCCCTGTAAAAGAGTAGGAAATAGGTTTTAAAAGGAACACACACCAACAGCAACCCATGAATTCAGTGCCCTGTGTGAGTGGCCCCTTTTTAGGCAGTGGACATAGATTAAGATAAACCATCCCTCACATCACAAAGACGCTACACAGTGCACACCCGGGGGTCTGCCCTGACACCAGGACCACACACTGCATCACCACTTCACTCTTCCAACTAAAAGTGACCTTAATGTCACACTTTTAAACATTTTGGGTCAATTAGATTGGATTTGAATATTCATTCAACACGCATTTGTAATCACAGGTCTTGTGCCAGATACCTTGAGAATGTCTAAGACAAAGCCTGTCCCTGCAGGAGCTCATGACCTTGTTTGGGGGAGAAAATTGTAATTCTCTAGTGACTGACACAGGTTAAAGATGTGGTAAGAAAATTAGAGATACCAAGGGAACATTTCATGCAAAGATGGGCTCGATAAAGGACAGAAACAGTATGGACCAAACAGAAGCAAAGATATTAAGAAGAGGTGGCAAGAATACACAGAAGAACTGTACAAAAAAGATCTTCATGACCCAGATAATCATGATGGTGTGATCACTCATCTAGAGGCAGACATCCTGGAATGTGAAGTCAAGTGGGCTTTAGAAAGCATCACTACAAACAAAGCTAGTGGAGGTGATGGAATTCCAGTGGAGCTATTTCAAATCCTGAAAGAGGATGCTGTGAAAGTGCTGCACTAAATATGCCAGCAAATATGGAAAACTCAGTAGTGGCCATAGCATTGGAAAAGGTCAGTTTTCATTCCAATCCCAAAGAAAGGCAATGCCAAAGAATGCTCAAACTACTGCACAATTGCACTCATCTCATATGCTAGTAAAGTAATGCTCAAAACTCTCCAAGCCAGCCTTCAGCAATACGTGAACCGTGAACTCTCTGATGTTCAAGCTGGCTTTAGAAAAGGCAGAGGAACCAGAGATCAAACTGCCAACATCCGCTGGATCGTGGAAAAAGCAAGAGAGTTCCATGAAAACATCTATTTCTGCTTTATTGACTATGCCAAAGCATTTGAATGTGTGGATCACAATAGACTGTGGAGAATTCTGAAAGAGATGGGAATACCAGACCACGAGACCTGCCTCTTGAGAAATCTGTATGCAGGTGAGGAAGCAACAGTTAGAACTGGACATGGAACAAAAGACTGGTTCCAAATAGGAAAAGGAGTACATCGAGGCTGTATATTGTCACCCTGTTTATTTAATTTATATGCAGAGTACATCATGAGAAATGCTGGACTGGAAGAGGCACAAGCTGGAATCAAGATTGCTGGGAGAAATATCAATAACCTCAGATGTGTAGATGATACCACTCTTATGGCAGAAAGTGAAGAGGAACTAAAAAGCCTCTTGATGAAAGTGAAAGAGGAGAGTAAAAATGTTGGCTTAAAGCTCAACATTTAGAAAACAAAGATCATGGCATCTGGTCTCATCACTTCATGGCAAATAGACTGAGAAACAGTGGAAACAGTGGCAGACTTTATTTTGGGGGGCTTCAAAATCACTGCAGATGGTGACTGCAGCCATGAAATTAAAAGATGCTTACTCTTTGGAGGAAAAGTTATGACAAACCTAGATAGCATATTGAAAAGCAGAGACATTACTTTGCCAACAAAATTCTGTCTAGTCAAAGCTATGGTTTTTCCAGTGGTCATGTGTGGATGTGAGAGTTGGACTGTGAAGAAGGCTGAGTGCTGAAGAATTGATGCTTTGAACTGTGGTGTTGGAGAAGACTCTTGGGAGTCCCTTGGACTGCAAGGAGATCCAATCAGTCCATTCTGAAGGAGATCAGCCCTGGGTATTCTTTGGAGGGAATGATGCTAAAGCTGAAGCTCCAGTACTTTGGCCACCTCATGCCAAGAGCTGACCTATTGGAAAAGACTCTGATGCTGGGAGGGATTAGGGGCAAGAGGAAAAGAGGATGACAGAGGATGAGATGGCTGGATGGCATCAGGGACTTGATGGACGTGAGTCTGAGTAAACTCCGGGAGTTGGTGATAGACAGAGAGGCCTGGCATGCTGCGATTCATAGGGTAGCAAAGAGCTGGACACGACTGAGTGACTGAACTGAACTTTCAAAAGGATGTGGTAGGGACAGAAGGGAAGTAGGTGTGCTATAGAAGGGCAACATGTATAATTCTGATCCTGATGAAAATACTTTGTATCTTCCCTGTGTAGTTGTCAACATCCTGCTGCAATATTGTACTATAGTATTTCTAGAAATTACCATTGAGGGAAACTGAGCAGTGGATACACTGGAGGTCCCTGTACTATAAGCAACTACATATGAATCTATGATTTTCTAAAAATAAAAACAATTACAATTTTTAAAAACCCAATATTTCCACGGCTGTTTGGAATGAAAAATACTGATTCATATAGTTGGGCCTGATACAGTTACACCCAACCTTTATAATCTTCCCTTCGTACTACATTAACATAAATTACAGCTTTAGTTTAAATATCATCTCAAATACTAAAATTTTACAATTATTGCTTATTTTGGATTTGTAGTATTAAGAAATATTATGTAGTATTTGTAGTATTAAGAAATATTATGAATTTGTAGTATTATGTATTTGTAATATTAAGAAATATTATGAATTCATTTCTGTATAAGAAGCATATATATATATATATTTTTTTTTTTTTTCCCTTTAAGAACATGGTAAATGAGAAAATTTCCTGGTGGTTAGGACTCTGCACTTTCATTGCCTAGGGCCTGAGTTCAATACCTGAAACTAAGATTCCACAAGCCATTTGATGTAACTATCAGTTCAGTTCAGTCGCTCAGTCATGTCCGACTCTTTGTGATCCCATGAATCGCAGCATGCCAGGCCTCCCTGTTCACCATCTCTCAGAGTTCACTCAGACTCACGTCCACTGAGGTGTAGCTATATACATATGTATATTTATGGTAACTGGGAGAGCAAGTTAAAATTATGTTCCCACTATTCTACTTAACCTCACTGCCACATATTGGAGTGGGGTATAGTTAAGTTTACATTAATGTGAGAACTTGATAAGACTCCTAAACTCATTCAGTAAAAATAGGAAATAGGAAATAAAAAAGCACAAAATGTGACTTGATATATATAAAAACTTACCTTCTCAATCTGGTAATAAGGTCTATAAATGACTTTTCCCAAGCATTCATTTTTACTGTTCTGATGCCAGTTATGACTTCACTCATGGTCTTGATCCTGTCGTCTGTGAGAGCAGCGGTCTTACTCCTGAGGGGACAGACATGAGAGATGAGCCTCAGTGACCACAGCCCAACTTTCCGTAGCAGCAGCACGGGGCACAGGGAGGGACCAGGGATCAAATGATTCCCTACAGCTCTTTTGAGCTGAAAACACAGACAAATGTACAAATGGAGAAATAGAAAAAAAAATCAATTAGAAATTCAAACATTCAGCCAAATTCAACATATAACTTGGAAAACTTGTAGTAATGTATAATAAAGTCCTGAAATGAAACAGATACAGACTGTCTGCTCAAGGAGGTCACAGCTGATCAGGGAAGGTAGAAAAGACCCTGACTCTAACAGGAAGACAATGTCTGTGCTGTAATAAAATAGGATTAAAGTGCTAGGGGCAGATAAGATGGCACTGTTAATTCTACTGGGAAAGGAGAACAAGAAAAGCTTCAGAGACCCAGTACCATTAGAACAGGGCCTCAATGGATAAGGAACATCTCTCCACAGCAAAGAGAGCAAAGGAAATTCCAAGCATAGAAAAATACACATACAGGCACCAACAAACAACCCTCAGTGTACTTCAAACAGCACAACATCTCCATCACCTGACTACCTAAATAGTGACCCACCTCCAACTCTGTGTGACCTGGCTCACAGAGAGGCTCTTCATCACCAGCCACTTATCTATTGCATGTACCACTGGGACTATGGGGCTTTATAAAGACATAATTAAGATTGCTCTTGCCCTTGGGACATTGATAATTAAAAACACTGAATTATAAACAAGACGAAACATACATACCTAAAAATGGCTCTAACACAAACATAACAAAAATATATGTAGCTAGAAAAAAGCCTGTATATTATATAAAAGTATTAGTACTTTTAATAATGTTTAAATAACTTTGACATCAGTGAATTCTGCTTAAAGACACTATTTATTTGGTTACAGTGTGGGGAAAGTCAGCAAATTTTGTCACTTTTCCCCTTAAAGGTCAACCTTCAGCTTGAGGCTGGAGCTTCCACTGGCTAAGTCTGAGGCATCTACAACCCGTGCAATAAAGAGACAAAAGAAGGCATTTTGTTGTTGCTGTCGCTGTTTTTGAACAAAAACATCAAGCAGACTGCAGACACTACCAATTACACATTACCAATTTTTAAAATCAGTGTTTCTCTTACCGGAGTGATGAAAACAATTTCCCAAAGCAGCTTTGCAAAAGCAGAAGAATGATGAGAACCGCCATCCCAGCAAGACATGATATTCCTATTTCCATACAGAGCAGGGCAGTCACTGCAATAGCCTGTAGCGGCCCCACCCACAGGTAGTGCAAGAACGTTGTTACCTTAAGTGAGAAAGACAAAGCCTTCTTAGGATGGTATGAAAACAAAACCAGTAAGGACCCATTATAGAAATAATATGCTTGGGAAGAATAGACAGGAACCCAAACGGGAATGACCTTAGTGGGTTTTAAACCTGCTGAAGCAGAAACTCAGGCATCTGCCCCAGATGATGCTGTTCTGGGGCAGCACAGAGCTGGCTTCAGGGACATCCAGGGAGAAGCAGAGCAGCAGCTATAAAAGAAAATTTGATTTTGTCTATACTACCTATGAGCTCAGGGCTTCCCCAAACTCTCTGTCCCAAAATTCAGAGCCCATCTCTCCCTAGCATCCCAGGAAAGTCTATTTTATGGTACCTACCACACTCTCCAGTAACTACTTGTGTATTTACCTTCTTGACAGGCTGTGGCTTCTCCAGGAAAGATAGTATTCATCCGTGAAAGTGGGTAGAGGGATTTTACTTCATGTTTGATGAATGAATAATTGAAAAATAAGTGTCTAGCGAAATACAGATCTGAGAAACAGCTACAACATCATGGGTTACATGATCTACTCATAAGCTAAGTGGATAAAATGAGTATGATGAGATAGCAGAGAAGAGGTTGTGTCTGGCTGGGGACCACCAACTTGGCATTATTCTCACAGGTTCCTTATACAGAAGACACTGAACAGGGTGCAGGGGAAAGAAGAATCCCTGCCCACAGGTCTTCATCATCTGGAGGAGGAAGACAGTTCAGGTAGCAACACCAACACCATGTGCCAAGAAGGTCCATTCCAGGAGGACCCCTAGGGACACGAATTAAGCTGGAGAACACTGCTGTCTATTACTGAAGTATGCCATAGATTATCTCATTAAAAAAAAAATTCTCATCTAAGGACAACACACGTTATTACATTTCAGTTGCACACAGAGGACATGAGAGTTGGATAAAGAGAACTCCTGTTTTAGATATTCAACAAATCCTGGTCAACAGCAAACACAGGTATCTGGAAAAAACCATAAGCTAACCCCAGTGAGAAGGACTGGAAGTGGAAGAGGATCCCTCAGGGGCAGCTTACCTGATCAAATCTTTTCACATCGTTGGACAGCAGGTTGACTATCTGACCTGTGGTGGTCCTCATCATGGCCGAGTTACTCAAGCGAAGTGCCTGAAATGAGAAAAGATACTCAGTTGGACTCCTGCGGTGATAACAAGTCACTTTTCAGTTCAGTTACTCAGTCATTTCCAACTCTTTGTGACCCCATGGACTGCAGCACGCCAAGTCTCCCTGTCCATCACCAACTTTTGGAGTTTACTCAAACTCATGTCCATTGAGTCGGTGATACCATCCAACCATCTCATTCTCTGTCGTCCCCTTTTCCTCCTGCCTTCAATCTTTCCCAGCATCAGGGGCTTTTCAAATGAATCAGTTCTTCACATCAAGTGGCCAAAGTATTGGAGTTTCAGCTTCAGCATCAGTCCTTCCAATGAATGTTCAGGACCAGTTTCCTTTAGGATAGACTGAATGCATCTCCTTGCTGCCCAAGGGACTCTCAGGAGTCTTTTCCAACACCACAGTTCAAAAACATCAATTCTTTGGTGCTCAATTTTCTTTATAGTCCAACACTCACATCCATACATGACTACTAGAAAATCCATAGCTTTGACTAGATGGATCTTTATTGGCAAAATAATGTCTCTGCTTTTTAATAAGCTGTCTAGGTTGGTCATAACTTTTCTTCCAAGCAGCAAGTATCTTTTAATTTCATGGCCTCAGTCACCATCTGCAGCAATTTTGGAGCCGAGAAAAATAAAGTCTGTCATGGTTTCCCCATCTATTTGCAGTGATGTGAGTGATGGGACCAGATGACATGATCTTACTTTCCTGAATGCTGAGTTTTAAACCAACTTTTTCACTCTCCTCTTTCAATTTCATAAACAGGCCCTTTAGTTCTTCTTTGCTTTCTGCCATAAGGGTGGTGTCACCAGCATATCTCAGGTTATTGACATTTCTTGCAGCAGTCTGAATTCCAGCTTATGCTTCATCCATTCCATCATTTATCATGATGTACTCTGCATATAAGGTAAATAAGCAGGGTGACAATACACAGCCTTGATGTACTCCTTTCCTGATTTGGAACCAGTCTGTTGTTCCATGACCAGTCGTAACTATTGCTTCTTGGCCTGCATACAGATTTCTCAGGAGGCAGATCAGGTGGTCTTTTATTCCCATCTCTTTCAGAATTTTCCACAGTTTCTTGTGACCTGAACAGTCAAAGGCTTTGGCATAGTCAATAAAGCAGAAATAGATGTATTCCTGGAATTCTCTTGCTTTTCCAGTGATCCAATGAATGTTGGCAATTTGATCTCTGTTTCCTCTGCCTTTTCTAAAACCAGCTTTTACATCTGGAAGTTCACAGTTCACATACTGTTGAAGCCTGGCTTGGAGAATTTTGAACATTACTTTGCTAGCATGTGAGATGAGTGCAATTGTGTGGTCACTTTTAGTAGATAACAAAAAAGAGTGAATTTTCATGGAGTCTTGCACATCAGGACGAGCAGGATGACTCCTGACAGCCAGGCTCTAGGGACGTGATTCATTGTTAAATGTCTCTTTAATGTGGCAGCAACCTGCCTCCCCCATAAGACCAGAAAATGGAGGAACAAGAGGTAGAAGAAAAATCCTCCACCCTGTTTCTCAAGGATCTTGGGCCCACCCGAAGGATAAAAGGACTTTCCTGGTGGCTCAATGGTAACAATCTGCCTGCAGTGCCGGAGCACCAGGTCTGATTCCTGGGTTGGAAAGATCCCCTGGAGAAGGGAATAGCTGCCCACTCCACTGATTTAGGATTAAACTAATAATTCTGAGCCAAATTATATGAGAATGAGAAGGCTGCCTTCAGGAAAGAAAATTGGGATGTGAATTATAAATCTGGAATCAGTCATTAATTCTGTGGGTGATGTCATTTAAAGACCTTGGTGTTAGTTTCCACATTTTGAAATGAATGAGGATAATGTTCCATACATGTTCCTGTGAAGAACCTGTGTTCTTAATGCCAGGGTGTGGGAGGGCGGAATTCCCAAGATAGTGGAGAAAATAAGATGGAGAGACCACTTTCTCCCCTACAAATTCATCAAAAGATTATTAGAATTTACCACAAAACAACTTCTAAATTCTGGTGGAGGATAATAGGCACCCAGAAAGGCAGCCCAATCTCTTTGAACAGAGTCTTGAGGCTACTGTAAGAGGTGGACCAAAACCCAGAGGCAGAAGACTCAACTCCAAAACTTTAGAACATCAGAGAACTCCTGACTGCAAGGAACATTAATAGACAAAAGTCTCCATACCCAAAAGTCTCCAAACCTACACTGAAACAAAGCTTCACCCAAGAACCAATAAGTTCCAGTCCAAGACACACCACACTAATTCTCCAGCAAAACAAGAACATAACACTGAACATTAAAAAAAAAACAGGCTGCCCAAAGCCATAACAAACCACAGAGAGAAGAGATCCAGCTCCACCCACCAGAACACAGACACAAGTTCCCACAACCAGGATACCTTGACAAGCCACTGGTCCAACCCATTCTCACGGAGAAGATACCACAATTAAGAGGAACCATGAACTTTCAGCCTGCAGGAAGGGCACCTCAAACAAGGAAATCTAAACAAGATGAAAAGGAAGAGAAATATTCAGCAAGGAAAGGAACACAATAAAAACCTATCAAATGAAACAAGAGGAGGAGATAGGGAATCTACTTGAAAAAGAATTGAGAATAATGATAGTAAAGATGATGCAAATTTTTGAAAACAAAAATGGAGTTACAGATAAACAGACTAGAGACAAAGAGTGAAAAGATGCAACAAATGTTTAACAAGAACCTAGAAGAAATAAAGAAGCGTCAATCAATAATGAGCAATGAAATAACTGAGATTAAAAAAATTCTGGAGGGCACTAACAGAATAACTGAGGCAGAAGAGTGGATAAGTGAGGTAGAAGATAAAGTGGTATAATAAATGAAGCATAGAGGAAAAAAGAAAAAAAGAAGAAGAATAAAAAGAAATGAAGACAACCTCAGAGACCTCTGGGACATGTTAAATGCCCCAACATTTGAATCATAGGTGTCCCAGAAAAGAAGATGGGCATGAGAACATACTTAAGGAGATAATAGTCAAAAACTTTCTTAAAATGGGGAAGGAAATAGCCATCCAAGTCCAAGAAACCCAGAGAATCCCAACAGGATATAGCCAAAATGAAACAACCCAAGACACATCTTAATTAAGCTAACAAAAATTAAACACAAAGAGCAAATATTAAAAGCAGTAAGGAAAAAGCAACAAATTACAGACAAGAGGATCCCCATAAGGGTAACAGCTGATCTTTCAATAGAAACTCTTCAGGCCAGAAAGGGAAAGCAGGACATACTTTAAGTGATGAAGGAGAAAAATTCACAACCAAGATTACTGTACCCAGCAAAGATCTTTATTCAGATACAAAGGAGAAATCAAAAGCTTTACAGACAAGCAAAAGCTGAGAGAATTCAGCACCACCAAACCAGCTCCTCAACAAATGCTAAAAGAGCTTTTCTATATCGGAAACACAGAAAAGGTTTACAAAAATAACCCCCCAAAAGGAAAGTAAATGGTAATGGGATCCTACTTATCAATACTTCCTTTAAATGTAAATGGGTTGAATGCTCCAACCAAAAGACAAAGACTGGCCAAACAGATACAAACACAAAACCCATATGTATGCTCTCTACAAGAGACCTATCTCAAACCTAGGTACACATACAGACAAAGTGAGGGGCTGAAAAAAAGATGTTTTATGCAAATAGAGACCAAAAGAAAGCAGGTGTAGCAATACTTGTGTCAGATAAAACAATTTTCAAATAAAGACTGTATTAAGAGACAAAGAAGGACACTACATAATGATCAAGGGATCAATCCAAGAAGAAGAAATAACAATTACAAATATATATGCACCCAGCATAGGAGCACCTTAATACATAAGGCAAATGCTAACAAGTATGAAAGGGAAAATTAACAGTAACAAAATTAATTGAGGGGGACTTTAATATCTCATTCACACCTATGGATATATGAAACAAACAGAAAATTAGAAAGGAAACACAAGTTTTTAAATGATACAATGGGCCAGTTAGACCTAAAAATTGGTATCTACAGGGTATTTCATCCCCCCAAAATGGATCTTTCTTTTTCTTTTTTTTGAAGTGCACATAAAACATTCTCCAGGATAGATCACATCCTGAGCCACAAATATAGCCTTAATAAACTAAAAAAAAAATGAAATCATTTCAAACATCTTTTCTGATCACAATGTGGTAAGATTCAGTTCAGTTCAGTCACTCAGTCATATCCGACTTTTGCGACCCCATGAATCGCAGCATTCCAGGTAAGATTAGGTGGCAAGAATACACAGAAAAACTGTACAAAAAAGATCTTCACGACCCAGATAATCATGATGTGATCACTCATCTAGAGCCAGACATTCTGGAATGTGAAGGCAAGTGGGCCTTAGGAAGCATCACTACGAACAAAGCTAGTGGAGGTGATGGAATTCCAGTTGAGCTATTTCAAAATGGAAAGATGATGCTGTGAAAGTGCTGTACTCAATATGCCAGCAAATTTGGAAAACTCAGCAGTCGCCATAGGACTGGAAAAGATCAGTTTTCATTCCAATCCCAAAGAAAGGCAATGCCAAAGAATGCTCAAACTACCACACAATTGCACTCATCTCACATGCTAGTAAAGTAATGCTCAAAATTATCAAGCCAGGCTTCAGAAATATGTGAACTGTGAACTTCCTGATGTTCAAGATGGCTTTAGAAAAGGCAGAGGAATTAGAGATCAAATTGCCAACATCCGCTGGATCATAGAAAAAGCAAGAGAGTTCCAGAAAAACATCTATTTCTGCTTTATTGACTATGCCAAAGCATTTGAATGTGTGGATCACAATCAACTGTGGATAAATTCTGAAAGAGATAGACATACCAGCCCACGAGACCTGCCTCTTGAGAAATCTATATGCAGGTCAGGAAGCAACACTTAGAACCGCACATGGAACAACAGACTAGTTCCAAATAGGAAAAGGAGTATATCAAGGCTGTATATTGTCACCCTGCTTATTTAACTTATATGCAGAGTACATCATGAGAAACACTGGACTGGAAGAAACACAAGCTGGAATCAAGATTGCCAGGAGAAATATCAATAACCTCAGATATGCAAATGATACCACCCTTATGGCAGAAAGTGAAGAGGAGCTAAAAAGTCTCTTGATGAAAGTGAAAGAAGAGAGTGAAAAAGTTGGCTTAAAGCTCAACATTCAGAAAACAAAGATCATGGCATCCAGTCCCATCACTTCATGGCAAATATATGGGAAAACAGTGGAAACAGTGTCAGATTTTATTTTGGGGGGCTCCAAAATCACTGCAGATGGTGACTGCAGCCATGAAATTAAAAGACGCTTACTCTTTGGAAAAAAAGTTTTGACCAACCTAGATAGTATATTCAAAAGCAGAGACATTACACTGCCAACTAAGGTCCATCTAGTCAAGGCTATGATTTTTCCTGTGGTCATGTATGGATGTGAGAGTTGGACTGTGAAGAAGGCTGAGCACCGAAGAATTGATGCTTTGAACTGTGGTGTTGGAGAAGACCCTTGAGAGTCCCTTGGACTGCAAGGAGATCCAACCAGTCCATTCTGAAGGAGATCAGCCCAGGGATTTCTTTGGAAGGAATGATGATAAAGCTGAAACTCTAGTACTTTGGTCACTTCATGCGAAGGGTTGACTCATTGGAAAAGATAGGAGGGATTGGGGGCAGGAGGAGAAGGTAAAGACCAAGGATGAGATGACTGGATGGCATCACAGACTCGATGGACGTGAGTCTGAGTGAACTCTGGGAGATAGTGATGAACAGAGAGGCCTGGCATGCTGCGATTCATGAGGTCACAAAGAGTCGGACATGACTGAGTGACTGGACTGAACTGATAGGGGGAAAAAAAGAAAACTATATATTAAAAAAGCACATATGGAGACTAAACAACATGCTTCTAAATAGCCAACAAATCATGGAGGAAAAGGGAAATCAAAATATGCATAGCAAAAAGGAAATTAAAATATGCATAGAAACAAATAAAAAGGAAAACAGAACAACCCCAAACCTATGAGATTCAGTCACATCTTTGCTAAGAGGAAGGTTCATAGCAATGCAAGCCTACCTCAAGAAACAAGAGAAATTTGAAATAAACAACCTGACTTTACACGTAAAGCAACTAGAAAAAGAAGAACAGAAAAACCCCAAAGTTAATGGAAGGAAAGAAATCATAATAATCAGAACAGAAATAAATCAAAAATAAATAAAGCAGACTACAGCAAAGATCAACGAAACTAATAGCTAGTTCTTTGAGAATATAAATAAAATAGAAAAACTGCTAGCCAGACTCATCAAGGAAAAAGAGGAGAATCAAATCAATAAAATTAGAAATGAAAATGGAGAAATCACAACAGACAACACAGAAATACAAAAGATCATAGGAAACCACTATGAGCAACTGTATGAAAATAAAGTGGACAACTTGGAAGAAATGGACAAATACTTAGAAAAGTATGAACTTCCAAAACAGAGGCAGGCACAAATAGAAAATCTTAATGGACCCATCAAAAGCATGGAAATCAAAACTGTAACAAAAAATCTTTGAACAAAAAAAAAAGCTCAGGACCAGATGGCTTTACAGGTGAATTCTACTAAAAATAGAGCTAACACCTAACCTACTCAGAGTCTTCCAGAAAATTGCAGAGGAAGGCAAACTCCCAAACTCATTCTATGAGGCCACCATCACACTGATACCAAAACCAGACAAAGATGCCACCAAAAAAACCCAAAAAAACCCAACAAACTATAAGCCAATATCACTGATGAACAGAGATGCAATAATCCTCAACAAAATTTTAGCAAATGGAATGACAACATATTGAAAATATCATACATCATGACCAATTGGGGTTTATTCAAAGGATGCAAGGATTTATGCAAGGATTCTTCAATATTTGCAAATCAGTCAATGTGATACACCATATTAACAAATTGATAGATTTTTAAAAATGTGATTATATCAATAGACAGAGAAAGCTTTTGACAAAATTAAACACCCATTTAAGATAAAAACTCTCCAGAAAGCAGGCATAGAAGTAACATACCTCCAACACCACAGTTAAAAAGTATCAATTCTTTACTGCTCAGCTTTCTTAACTGCCCAGCTCTCATATCCATACATGACCACTGGAAAAACCATAGCCTTGACTAGAGAGACCTTGTTGGAAAAGTAATGTCTCTGCTTTTTTTTTTTTTCTTTCTCTTTAATTTTTTTTCCTGCTTTTGAATATGTTATCTAGGTTGGTCATAACTTTCCTTCCAAGGAGTAAGCATCTTTTAATTTCATGGCTGCAAGCACCATCTGCAATGATTTTGGAGCCCCCAAAAATAAAGTCTGACACTGTTTCCACTGTTTCCCAATCTATTTGCCATGAACTGATGGGACCAGATGCCATGATCTTCATTTTCTAAATGTTGAGGTATAAGCCAGCTTTTTCACTCTCCTCCTTCACTTTCATCAAGAGGATCTTTAGTTCCTCTTCACTTTCTGCCAAAAGGATGGTGCTGACTGCATATATGAGGTTATTGATATTTCTCCCAGCAATCTTGATCCCAGCTTGTGCTTCTTCTAGTGCAACATTTCTTATGATGTACTCTACATAAAAGATAAATAAGTAGGGTGACAATATACACCCTTGCTGTATTCCTTTTCCTATTTGGAACCAGTCTGTTGTTCCATGTCCAGTTCTAACTGTTGCTTCCTCACCTGCATACAGGTTTCTCAAGAGGCAAGTCAGGTGGTCTGATATTCCCATCTCTTTCAGAATTCTCGACAGTTGACTGTGATCCACACAGTCAAACACTTTGGCATAGTCAATAGAGCAGAAATAGATGTTTTTCTGGAACTCTCTTGCTTTTTCCATGATCCAGCAGATGTTGGCAATTTGATCTCTGGTTCCTCTGCCTTTTCTAAAATCAGCTTGGACATCTGGAAGTTCACGGTTCACATATTGCTGAGGCCTGGCTTGGAGAATTTTGAGCATTACTTTGCTAGCATGTGAGATGAGTGCAATTGTGCGGTAGTTGAGAATTCTTTGGCATTGCCTTTCTTTGGGATTGTAATGAAAACTAATATTTTCCAGTCCTGTGGCTACTACTGAGTTTTCCAAATTTGCTGGCATATTGATTGCAGCACTTTCACATCATCATCTTTCAGGATTTGAAATAGCTCAAAGGGAATTCTATCATCTCCACTAGCTTTGTTCATAGTGATGCTTTCTAAGGCCCACTTGACTTCACATTCCAAGATGTCTGGCTCTAGATGAGTGATCACATCATCATGATTATCTGGGTCTTGAAGAACTTTTTTGTACAGTTCTTTTGTGTATTCTTTCCACCTCTTCTTAATATCTTCTGCTTCTATTAGGTCCATACAATTTCTGTCCTTTATCGAGCCCATCTTTGCATGAAATGTTCCCTTGGTATCTCTAATTTTCTTGAAGAGATCTCTAGTCTTTCCCATTCTGTTGTTTTTCTCTATTTCTTAGCATTAATCACTGAGGAAGCCTTTTTTATCTCCCCTTCCTGTTCTTTGGAACTCTGCATTCAGATGGGAATATCTTTCCTTTTTCTCCTTTGCTTTTCACTTGTCTTCTTTTCACAGCTATTTGTAAGTGCAGCGGCTGCAACAGACTACACAGAAGCATGGCTGAGAGGAGCTACCCCATGCCTAAGGTCAGGGGTGGCGGCCAAGAGGAGCAACCCCACTTCCAAGGAGCAGTGGCTGTGCAGGCACAGGAGGGACAAGTGGAGCTACTCCACATTTAAGGTCAGTAAAGGCGGCTGTGAGGCGATACCCCTCATCCACGGTAAGGAGCAGCAGCCACGCTTTGCTGGAGAGCCATGAAGAGATACCCCACATCCAAGGTAAGAGAAACCCAAGTAAGATGGTAGGTGTTGTGATAGGGTATCAGAAGGCAGACACACTGAAACTAATAATCACAGAAATCTAGCCAATCTGATCATATGGACCATAGCCTTGTCTAACTCAATGGAACTAAGCCATGCCATGTGGGGCCACCCAAGATGGATGGGTCATGATGGAGAGGTCTGACAGAATGTGGTCCCCTGGAGGAAAGAATGACAAAATATTTCAGTATTCTTGCCTTGAGAACCCCACAAACAGTATGCAAAGGCAAAAAGATAGGACACTGACAGATGAATTCCCCAGGTCAGTAGGTGCCAAATATGCTACTGGAGATCAGTAGAGAAATAACTCCAGAAAGAATGAAGGGATGGAGCCAAGGCAAAAACAATATCCAGCTGTGTATGGGACTGGTAATAGAAGCAAGGTCGGATGCTGTAAAGAGCAATATTGCATAGGAACCTAGAATGTCAGGTCCATGAATCAAGGCAAATTGGAAGTGGTCAAACAGGAGATGGCAAGAGTGAATGTTGACATTCTAGGAATCAGCAAACTAAGATGGACTGAAATGGGTGAATTTAACTCAAATGACCATTACATCTACTACTGTGGGCAGGAATTCCTCTGAAGAAATGGAGTAGCCATCATGGTCAACAAAACAGTCTGAAATGCAGTACTTGGATGCAATCGCAAAAATGACAGAATATTCTCTGTTGGTTTCCAAGGCAAACCATTCAATATCACAGTAATCCAAGCCTGTGTCCCAACCAGTAACGCTGAAGAAGTAAAGATGAACAGTTCTATAAAGACCTCCAAGACCTTTTAAAACTAACATCCGAAAAAGATGTCACTTTCATTATAGGGGACTGGAATGGAAAAGAAGGAAGTCAAGAAACACCTGGAGTAACAGGCAAGTTTGGCCTTAGAGTACAGAATGAAGCAGGGCAAAGGCTAACAGAGTTTTGCCAAGAGAACACATTGGTCATAGAAAACACCCTCTTCCAACAACACAAGAGAAGACTCTACACATGGACATCACCAGATGGTCAACACTGAAATGAAACTGATTATATTCTTTGCAGCCAAAGATGGAGAAGCTCTATACAGTCAGCAAAAATAAGACTGGGAGCTGACTGTGGCTCAGATCATGAACCCCTTCTTGCCAAATTCAGGCTTAATTTGTAGAAAGTAGGGAAAACCACTAGATCATTCAGGTATGACCTAAATCAAATCCTTTATGATTATATAGTGGAACTGAGAAATAGATTTAAAGGACTAGATATGATAGACAGAGTGCCTGATGAACTATGGACGAGGTTCATGACATTGTACAGGAGACAGGGTTCAAGACTATCCCCATAGAAAAGAAATGCAAAACAAACAAAAAAAAAGAATAAATATTTAGGAATAAATTTACCTAAAGAAGCTATATATATATATGGTGTATATATGTATATATATACATATATATACATGTACATATATATACATATACATATATACATATATATGTACATATATATACATATACACCATATATATATATATGTATATATACACCACACTGTTGAAAGAAATCAAAGATGACACAAATAGATGGAGAAGTAAGCCATGTTCGTGAATTGGAAGAATGAGTATGTTGAAAATGAGTATATTACCCAAAGCAATCTACAGATTCAATGCAATCCCTATCAAGCTACCAATGGTATTTTTCAGAGAACTAGAACAAATAATTTCACAATTTGTATGGAAACACAAAAAACCTCAAATAGACAAAGCAATAATGAGAAAGAGAAAGGGAACTGGAGGAATCAACCTTTCTGACTTCAGACTATA